>BMAO01019187.1:14243-139243 GCA_019973975.1 Trichonephila clavata | reverse complement strand
AAAATGCTGAAAAAGGAAGCAAATAAAAAAAAATTGAAAAATGAATAGTATTAATACTAATAAACAATTTTTTTAATTGCTCAAATCAAATATTTTTGGTAAATTAAGTAATTTAACATTTAATTGTTTACTATTGAAAAAAAACTAAACAACAAAAATTATTTAAAAAAAATAATATAATGTTAATAATTTTAAATTATTAACATACTTTAAAATACGGTTATTAAATATTGTTAGTAGGATGACTTCAGGTTGAAAAACTTTTTAAGGGTGATTAGAAATGTTACATTATAAAATAAATTTTTATTCCTAATTTCGATATTTTTTAATATTTATATTATCTTGCCCTGTGTGTGTGTGTGTGTGGAATTTCAATTTCCTCTCTTGTGGTTTTAAAATAATAAAAGAAGGCTTTCTGAAATGGAAGCTTACATTTTAAAAATAGGCTTAGTGAAATCAATAACGTTGGATAAGAATTTTTCTTTATAAATAAATGGCTCATTTAAATTTAACTCAGTGGTTGATATTTTCATTTAATGATTTTATTTCAAATTTCGAATTGCATGTGTTTCCTTGTTTTAAATTTAAATTTCCGCCTTTTGTGGTTTCACGTTTATAATACTTCCTCAAATGTAAACATCCATTTTAAATGCAAGTTAAGCTTAACCAATAATAGTTTTTTTTTATTTTGAAAAGCATTATACTTTGTAAAAATAGTTTACTTAAAAGACTTACTTAAATTCGTACTTGGTGTGGTTTATATTTTTAATTAATAATTTTAATCACCTTAATTATATACAGGCAATTATAACAATCATAAAATTCTGGCAATCATGAATTTAATTTTAACTTAGAACATTGAAAATACCGAGAAAATAGTTCCAAAACATTTGAAATTCCATTACAATTCTAAGAAAACAATTATTGTAATAATAATTGAAATAATTATTCTAATAATAATTGTAATAATTGTTGTTTTTATAATTGTAATAAATATTGTAATAATTGTTGTTTTTATAATTGTAATAATTATTGTAATAATAATTGTAATGATTATTGTAATTATTATTGTAATAATTATTATAATAATAATTATTATATTAATGTCTAGTGAATATGGGGATATTATTTGAGGAGAGGAAGAGTTAGAAAACTGCAAATAAATACACACTTATACACAAGTCTGATATAAATTTTCAAATTTTTTATTTCGACTTAGAAATTCTTTTAAGTAAGATAGAGAGAATTATATTACTTAAAGCGGAGGCGTGCAATTGTTTTGGCTCTAGGGCCACAATGTGGAAGCGAAGAATAACAAAGAGCCTCGCCTTTTTAAAGGATTGCATGCAGGGACGTCTTAAGGCATGGACCAACTGGGCCCGGGCCCAGGACCTCGCCCTCAGTGGGGGCCTCGTTTCATTCTCGACCCTGTCTTAATAAGACAAAGATCTGGATAATTTTAATGGTCAAATATTATTTCCGCAAATATTCTCCGAAAAACAGAAAATTTGAAATTGCATGTCAACTGGCAAAAGTGGTAAGACTGTCTTATTATGTGATGACCGTTGTCCGTGTCTAGACCTAGGCCTAATATCATAAACAATTATTAAACTCTTTTAGGGGAAATGCAGCCATCGGCTGAGCCGGTTTGTGCCCAGGTTTTTGAGATTGTGAGTGGTGCACATTTATTTGTTTCAAATTACCGTTTAAATGAGTATTTGACGATATATGGCTATAATCTACTTTTAAAGATTTCAGGTAGAGCCTTCTTTTGTATAGGGGCTCAGGACCTCAAGATTTCTCTGGGCCAAGGGCCTCAAGGAGTCTTAAGATGTCCCTGATTGCATACCTTAGTTAGCTAGCATCTCAGAAAAGATAAAATTTTCCATAAAAAATAATAAATATACGTTAAATAAAATAGTGGCAGTTTTATTTAATTTATTTATGGTGCTCAATTCATATTTATAACTGCACACACACAAGCACATTTAATTTTAAAACCAGTTTAATGAAACAAAATGAAACCTCTCTCACACTTTTCTACAATTTGTTTTCAAATCAGGTGGGAGATTGCTGAAATTTTCGTTAGAGCATGTAAGCTAAAGTCAGTTAATTTGCCTCTACATTTACTCTTGTTGATCACCGTGCAAGAAAATCTTTGCCCTCAAATATATGTTGACTAAAATATAAGAAATAATTTCTCTCTATTCGGTTTTCTGACTCTCTACAGCGAGGTTTTATTTGTTTGCCACAAATAAAAACTCTCCAAAGACCGCATGTCTCACACAGGCCACTATTTGGCCACCCTTGATTTGACATGTTCTTAAATTGTATCTGTTTTGTATAATTTCATGCTATCTTGTACTTATTCAGATATTTTACAAAGTATCTGTTTTATTAAAATATCCGACTACTTGCGACAACTTTTTTTTTAAAAAAAAAGAGGAGATATGGAAGTTTTTTTGTGGTGTTTAGATTTGTTTAGTACATTGTAAGAAAAATATAATAAAATTAAGAAGAGAAAAAGAAATTTTTATTAATAAAATGGTAAAAAATAACAAAAAAAAGAACATAAATAGAGCCCATTCTGTACCAAAAGTTTATGAACAAATTTTCAAAGTTTCAATTCTGATGTGTTGCTATGTTATTCATTTTTGAAATGACCTTCAGGAGATAAGAGATATTTTAATTTTTACAAAAACTAGAGTCCTTTATCTTAGTTATTATATGAAATTGCTTTAAAAACAGTGATTATATTCACATAAGGAACTGTAAATTTTATAATAAAACAGTGATTGATCAATCTGAAGATTAAAACACTTCTACAATTATACAGAACATAAACAAAAAATTTCAGTTAATTATTTTCAAAACTTTTTGAGCAATCACTGTTCTTTTTTGAGTATTTTTTAAAAAATACATTTCGAGTAAAACGCATTTTTAAAGAATGACATCTTGCTTACAGTAATGGCATCTGTTTTTATTAAAACACTTGTAGTTTTTGTTCTAGTGAACGGAAAATAATAAACTTAATATTTTTATAATTATAAAATTATAAAAAAAAATTATCAATTTTTGGCAAATTCACAATTTTAGGGTAGTCAGATACCTTAATAATATTGTTTGCCTTTTCTTTTGCACATTGCAGATGATAGTTCACTATGTGTTCTTCGAGCTACGAAGAGAAAGATCCCTTTGAAAATCTTAATTCCCCCAACCTTTTGGCACACTTAATGGACTTTCTCCTCTCCAGCCTGTTGATATCACGCCACTTCGGAAATTGAATGAATTTAGGCGTGGCTCGCGTAACTGATTTGTCAAAGTGAGGTCAACTGCAGATGGCTTAGAGACAGAATCAAGGTTTTCGAGCAAAGCAAACTTACTCTGCTGTCACGTGCAGGGTTGGATTTGCAATTAATCAATAGATGCAAGTGACCGAAGCATCTAGAAATGGCGGCACCACAGAATATTCTATTAGGTGATTGGTGCAAATTGCATTTGATGCAATGTATGACAGGAAACTTTGAAACAAACATAATTTATTGAGAACTACAACAATAATGAGAAAAGTAATAATATAGTATTAAAATGTTTTGATTATGAATGCATAAAATATGTCGGATTCACCAGTTTTTTTTCCTTACGATATTGCAAACGTATACGTTTCTTATGATATCCTTAACGTAATGAAAATTTAATTATTTCAGTGGAATAATAGTTTTTATTAGTCAATAAAGTCTATGAAAGAAAGGAACACGGAAATGCTTTTATTATTTTAAAATATTAAATTTTATTTTGGGATTCATTATTATTTTTCATACATCGTGCAAGACTTACTCAGTAAATCAATATACATTAGTGAAGAAAAGTGACACACTAACTCATTCATCATTAGATCTCTGAAACTATTAGACTTTTAGACTTGAAATTCGGTAAGCGTGTTTCTTTTGTTGAGTAGAGTTCCGCTAAGAAAGGGTTTTGAAAAAATATGCTCCCAAGGGATATGGGGGGGGGATTTCGGGAGCGTTACAGATAAAATACTCATTTTTTAACTATCAAATCTTCATATTTAAAATTTGGCAAGTATGTTTCTTTTGTTGGGTAGAGGTCCACTAGGAAAGAGTTCTGAGAAAATAGACTCCCAAGGAGGATAGGGGGGATTTCGGGAGAATTACAGATAAAATTCCCAATTTTAACTATCAGGTCTAAATACTTTAAATTTGACAAGTATGTTTCTATCGTCGAGTAGAGATCCGCTAAAAATGGTTCTTAGGGATATCGATTCTGGGGGTGTATGGATGAGTAAAAGATAATTATGCTCCGATTTTAGAGATTAAATTCCTGTCCTCTTTTAATCAAGAGGCAAGGGTTATAAAAATACTTTACAAGAGTCGAAAGCTGCCAGGACTTTTATATCAATAACTTAATACAATATACATTCATACATCCCATGGTAAACCCAACGGTGATTAACGGTTAGTAGGTAAACAAGTATGATGATTTATACTGGATAGCGAAGTCCAGATATAATATTACATCTATAAAGAATTCTTCTAACTAAAAAATATTTTATTTTATTTTTACTTTCTTAACCCTCCGTAACGTAGTGTAGACCAGGGATAGGCAACCTACAACACACGTGCCACATGTGGCACGCGGTAACATTCTCACTGCCATTCTGTACTACTCTACAAATTTGTGGATTTTGAAGTGGTTGGGTGTTGAAAAATTTGTAATGGGCCTTATTTGGCAAACATCTTTAGAGTTACATAATTATGAAGAAATCTGAAAGATAACTCTAAATTTACTCCTATTTTGAAAAAAATTGAATGTCATTGCTGTAGATTTAATTATTAGAAGAGAGAAAATTTCATGTACTCTCTACTTTCCGCATTTGTTTCTACATATCTAAGTGAAAAATCTTTCCTCACAGGAAAAATATTTCGAGTCTGTAAAGAAATTGTTTAACAACCGAATGTTCAGAATCGTGTCGAATTGAGAGTCACACATTATACCACTGATTTTGTGATATGAAAGTAGAGCGGTGCAAACACGAGGTTAGCTTTAAAATTTGTATTCATCTCTTTGCTTAACTATAATAAAGAGAAATACTTATGTTTTATGTTGTCTACTTTTAATTTTAATAATATGTTTAAAAATACATAATATATGTACAATTTTAATTTTTTTATTATCGTTTAAGAATTAGTTATATTTTATGCTGTTTATTTTTATGTTAAAAAATATCCTTAAATGACGCAAAACTAATATATAATAAAACTGTATGACCACTATTCTCTAATTCTAGATTTTAATCTCTTAACTTAGTGTTGCCTCAAGGCAACACTCAATGTTTTTGTAATTTTTTTCATTAATAATTACAAAAAAATTTTTAATCCGGGTTTTTTTGTTGTTGTTATTATTGCGAAGCCAAAAAATTAAATAAATTCGAGTTTATGAGTGACAAAATTATAAGTTCTTAAATACTTTAAAAAGGATTACGTGAAATGTTTTGAAAGTAGGAAAATAATAAATATGTTTATTTATAGTAATAGTAGTGGAGATTTTCTTAATAAGTTAGACTTTATTCGCCGCGGTTTAAATAATTAAAAGGCAATAATTATTTTGGTTTCCTCACCTTTTTTTCATTGATTTGCGTATTTATTTTAAGTATATATGTACAATTTGATTTACAAAAAATGTTCATGTATATTTCATTTTGATATTTTTATGTTCTGCTTTTACTTTCAGAATTTGTATAAAGTTTTTATGGTCATAAATTCCATAAATCATCCTTTTTTAAATATCTTTATATTCAATATTGCTTCCCCCCTGAAGGATCGGTATAGCTTTTTTACATAATAAATGCCTGAAATTCCTATTAAATCAAAAGGAAAACTGTTAATCAAAATTTACGAAAACAGACGAAAGAGTTTTTAAATTTAATGCGTTATTTATAATTTAAGGAAAAGAAATCTATCACACACATTTCAAGCATTTGTTAATTCTTGTTGCTTCATCCAAAAATTCAGACATGTTTTTTCCCCAAATAAACACTCATAATAGAGAAAACAAAACTCTTTTCTATTAATCCATCTGCCAATATGAAGGCAAAACATTTCTGCCTGCTATTCTCCTGTATTTGCTTTCGTTTGTTTTTTTATTCTTTTAGAGCGAAATTAAATTTCACTTTTCAAAGAAAACATGAGCTACACCATCATCGCCTTTCCGCTTCTTTGTGTGTCACAACTTTCCCTTCCCTCCCATTATGACTTTTGCTTTCTTTCCGAATCACCACTTATCGTTGCGAAACTTACCATCTGATTCATTGACAACTTCCAGTGCAAATAAAACCCACATGCTAAAGTTTTAATTCAATAAACTCACAACAACCAGCATTTTCTCCCTATAAACCATTAAACCGGCCTACTAAACCAACATATATTGATGTCCAAAATCCCCAAACGCGAAATATTGGAAACCGATGGTAAAACTCTCATCAAAACTGCCATAAAAAAGGGTCATCCATTGTCGGCTCGGCACTCGGAATAAAAAATCCTACACGTTGGTATTTATTTCATAAGGACAAACTCGGTATGCATCCCAAGTGTTGATTGGCGCCAACTAAAATCCATGAATGAAATGCACGTAGTAAAAAACAAGCGAGGTGACAAGTTTATGAATGAAAGCAGGTATCTTTTTTACCATGAATGAACTGACATGAGTGGCCTTGCGTGGGTATACTTATATATGGGTCAGCAAATCGCGCAGGTAATTGGATTACGTAAACCCGTCGCGATGCTTTTGTTGCAGATTAGCGGGTGGTGGTGATGTTTTGTGCAGTAATGACAGGACGGGCCATCATTTGGGATTTGACGACAGTTGATGAGTTTGGGGGAAATATGTTTTCCCTTTTGAAAGTAAAATGGGGTCGAAATTGTGTGGTGAAAATACAGTGAAAATCGTTTAACATGAAACTGAGAAGGACTGAAATATTTGTTCGTGTTAAAGGATATTGCAAGAGAAAACAAACGTATATTTAACAAAATTAAGTTTTTTAGAGTAAATTTTTACATAGATATGTATATATGCTGATATTTAATAAAAATTAATGGAACAAAAACATTCATAAGAACTTAATGAAATTTAATACAAATTTTTTGAAAAACAAAGCATTTACTGAGTTTTGGAAAATAATCTGATATATTTCTTTCCATTGCCTTTTTAGACATCAAATTGACAACAAACTGTTCGATGTCGTCCATTTTGTTATTCATTTCACCATTGGTATGTGCGTCTAAACATTTGCACATATTTTTCATGATGTTCCCCATGATGACATATGAACAGGAGCTGCATTATTCATTTCATTTACGTCGTCGGAACCTGCTTCAACCATATTTTTAGAGCTTTGAACAAACTCCGAAATATCTTTGTCTTCCCTAATTGGGGCTGTACACACATTATCATCATCTACTGCAAATAATTCTTCCGATGCCACAGAAGGACAGTCCAATATAATACAGACATTCTCAAACATTTCGTTAAATGTCCGCTCAATTTCAATATTATCCATCTTTTCATGTTATGAGAAAAAAGTGCATGGAAATACAAAGTAGTTTGTAGAGACCGATCTATAATTTCAGGTTAACTAACAATTGTCTGAGCGTTTTCGCGTTGAAAGTATTTATCTGTTATAGGCTTTCCGAATTTTTAGCTGTGGAGTTAAATTATAATTCCTAGTCCTGTGCATATTAAGTTAAAATGATACCATCTTAAATTGTCTTTACACTAATTAATTCGTGTACTTTTTTTTCAAAAGTAGCTAGAGTTATATATATAAGTAAATTGCTATTAATAAGAAAGAAATTGGAATTTTGAAAATGAATGAATGGTGTTATATTATTTTTTTACAGAAATTTTTAAATCTTATATTAAAAGAGATTGATACATTTGCAAGCCTCAAGCCATAAGAACTTTAATCTACACATTATTTATTGCTGTTCTATGTAATTTTTTATATGAAGTTAAGAACAGATTTATTTTATATTTTCACTAGCAATTACCCACTCGGTTCGCTGGGTATTTCATGATGTTGTATGACTACATGCAGTTTTTTTATGCCTTAATCTTAGCATTAAGTCTTCGATTGCATTGAAAAACCTTGCTTCTTGACTTAAAAAAAGACAAGACTTTAAATCCTAAAACGGAAATATAATTATCTTTTACACACCCATGAACCCACCCCCTAGAGTCGATTTCAGAAAGATATATTTTTAGTTGATCTCCACAACCCATAATATGCATGCTTACCAAATTTGAAGTCTGTATGCCTAATAGATAAAAGCAGGAATTTTTTTTTATCTTTTCGCCTTCTTAGCTCCTCGCACCCCCCCCCCCCTTTGGGTTCGATTTCCGCAAAACCCGTTCTTAGTGGATCTCTAAGGAAAAGGAACATGTGTGCAACATTTCAAGTCTAGAAGTCATAGTTCCCGTGACGAGTGAGTGGTTTTTTCCAAAATGTGTATAGATTGCGTGGAAAAATAGTGGATGGTTTATGAAAAATTATACTACATACTTTATTACAAGGCGTAAAACTATACGTTATGAAAAGAATCTTCACATTATCCTCAAATTAGTTTAACAAAATCTAACTGGGTAATGTACAAAACTTACCTTTTACTGTGAAAGGTAATATCCAATACATAGTTCTTTTTTTCCAACAAAATATAATTCGAAATTTTAAAATTACAAACATTTTTTGTTGACACATTGTTGTTTATTTGTAAATACATTGACGTCAAAAGGTTTCTTCAGGTTCTGGGGCCCTAAGCATAAAAAGCATACTTGCGACTTTTTTATGCAGACAGTATATATAGCATTATTTGTTAAATACTCCTTCAAACGGTAACCCGTAACAAATATATGTGTATATTTAACAATCTCCCAAATTTAGCCACAAACAGAATTATCTCCCTGCTGCCTTTCGACTAAATGAGTAGGCTGATGGACATGGCATAATGATGGATCAATGCATGATTGCATAAAAATGAAATCATGGCAATGTTGCCAATTGAGTATAAAATTTGACATTTTGCGAAGAATATATATATACAGGAATTTGACGATTAAAATTATTTGAATCATGATCTTATTGAGGCCGCGTCGAGAACGAGATGAGCCTCCCCCCTCTATCCGTGGTCTTGTCTTCTAAAACGTATCTGTAAGTGTATAACAAATCAAGTAGATTCTTTTACATCAGCGGTTCTTAAACTTTCGATCGCCGCCTGCCCCCTTTATACTTCAGCGTGACATCGCGGACCCCCAACATTTCGAACATTCCTCCCCAACTTAACATTCTTAATCAAAACACGTGTTCTAGTCAATTTTTTTCATTGGGGACAATTTAGTGATCTAGTCTAGTACGACATATCTTTCAATTTCTCCGCCAAGTCTTTCAGAGTCTGTTAAAGAGGGAAATCTCGACGTTACATGAGAGACTCCGTGGACCCCCTAGAAAGGGGCTGCGGACCACAAGGGTCAATGGAAGACAGTTTAAGAACCACTGCAACACATCCTTGCTTTCTTGAAGTAAACTCAACAAACAGCGGTGTGTCAAAACAACTGATAAGGAAGGTGCCAAGAAAATAATATACGACAAGCATGCCAAATTTGCCGCCAACAGCAATATCTTTGTGAATCAACCAATGAAACAGCACTATAAAAAGGGAGCTGACCCATGACTGGAAATGAGTTTGGAACTCTTGCCTTACGGAAACGGGAAAAGTACAATACGCCAGAGCAAACTTTTTTTGTTGTTACTAATCTCCAGTCTGGATAGACGAAGTCAGGTCAGATCAGTGAAACTGTTGACTTTAATGAAATCCGATACAAGAAGTGGCTCATCATCAGTCCAGTCCAAGGCAGTCCAAGATGTGCTGAGGTGAAACCTGTTCTAGCTGGCATTTAAGCCAAATAGGAAACCTCTCATTGTCTCCAGAAAAAGTGAGACTTTTTTAAATGCCGACTGGCAAGTAGGGACAGACAAGTATTGGACAGTCCGTCACAAGGAAGAGATAAAGAAAGTCATAGTCTTTTGCCACTAGTTTTTTTAACCCTTCCACCTGAGAGCTCACATATTTAGAATTATTCTCAAGGCGAAAGACCCAAAATAAAGAGCAAACTGTAAAGTTCACAAATGAAATCGATTAAAACGTGGCCGAAAGAAACACTAGCATCATTTAGAAACGAATCACGAGGTAAATACATCATCAAAGATATCCCTCATGTAGGGAATATAAATCTGTGATCAAGCAGTGACATAAATCAATCTTCTGGGGCCCTTTTTGCTTTCACAAAGTATCTTCTGTTGCCCCGAAGAAGCATCCAAGGGGATACTTAGGGAAATATGTCATACAACATCCATCACCGAGTGTCAAAATCGTCTTTAATTTCGACGATCACTTGAGCTTTCTTTCTTTCTTTCTTGGAATATTCTTCTTTCCTTCCATGGAACGATTTTTTTCTCTCTCTCCTTCTCGGTGGTGAACGACACCCCACTCATTAAAGGCGTGGATACCACGATCATGTGATTAAATAGCGTATTCGAGACTCCACCCTGGTTTGCCGATCCATCCCGGGGAAAAGAAAAAAAAGAAGAAAAGAAAATTAAAGAAATAGAAGAGAGATTGAAACCAATGGGAGAGAGTTGAAAGCGAACAGTCGTGAAATGGAATAGCGAACTAGACCGTGTAATACTGCGAACGTGTGAAGATGATAGACAAGGAACTTCTAAAATAATTTAATTTTTGATCACAGAAAAAGTTTTAATGGGGGTTTTCCGTTTTCACTAAACAATAAAAAGTATTACATTACCATGTACCACCGTGTTTTAGTAACACATGTGAACCGTAGTGCTATCAAAACGTAAATAACAATACATAATAGGGCGGAACGTGGTTATTCGGAGAGTAAAAAATTATCATTCATCGGGAACTTACCAGTAAAGCACTCAAGGAGGAGGGAGAGGGGTCCTCGGGTAGAGACCCCCACTAAAGCCCTTGATTTTTTCCCGATTGATTATAATACTATGTACATATATAATACATACTATTTAATAAAGTATTTGTTATTAATAATTAATTTTATTAAATAATGCTACATTTTATTTTTTACTGTTTTTTGTTCCCCAAATCGACAAAATCAAAAAAATATGTTGGGTGGTGTATTGGAGCATGATACGAGAATGGTAGATTTCGGACCCTGGACCCCCCTTGAAAAATTCCTATATGCGTTATTGGAACTTACCTATACGGAAAAAATATTCTATGGTATGGAGATTAGGAAAAAAATAATTATATGTATATAAAAACGAAAAATACTTTCAAAATTTAATACTGTCTGTCACAAAGGGGTTGAATGTTTGAAAAAATGGAAAAAAGACTTAATTTGGATCAGAGGATTCTAGACTCAAAATAAAATCATTTTTCTTCAATATAAGTAACAAAAAACGATGATTATTGATAAATGAATACTAAGTAGGGAACAGTGGCGCACACAAGGGGGGGGGGACGGTCCAGGGTTCGCCTCCCTCCCGTTGCCCTTGATTTTTTTTTCGATTGATTTTCATAATCCTATGTATATAGTATATAAAATTTCATAGAATGTTTGTTATTAATAATTAATTTTATTAATTAAGATATCCGACCACTTGCGACAACTTTTTTTAAAAAAAAATGGAGATATGGAGATTTTTTGTGGTTCATAGATCTGTTTAGTACATTTTAAGATAAATATGCCAAAATTAAGAAAAGAAAAAGAAATTATTTTTACTAAAATGGGTAAAAGTTTCAAAAAATAACATAAACGCTGCCCATTCTGTACCAAAAGTTTATGAACAGATTTTCAATTTTTCAGTTCTGTTGTATTACTTTGTTATTCATTTTTGAAATAACCTTCATGATATAAGAAATATTTTAATTTTTACAAAAACTAGAGCCCTTTATCTTAGTTATTATATGAATTGCTTAAAAAATAGTGATTATATTCACATAAGGGACTGTAAATTTTGTAATAAAATGGTGATGGATAAATCTGAAGATTAAAACACTTCTACTATTATACAAAAAAAAATTTGAGTTCATTATTTTCAAAACATTTTGAGCAATCCCTGTCCCCGTTTGAGCATTTAGAAAAAAAAACACATTTCGAGTAAAACGCGTTTTAAAGTATGACACGTTGTTTAAAGTAAAGGCATCTGCTTTTATTAAAACACTTGTAGTTTTGGTTCTAGTGAAAGGAAAATAATAAACTTGGTATTTTTATAAAGCTAATAAAATGGCCTATAAAATACAATCATAAAAAATTGTCATTTTTGGGCAAAATTCACAATTTTAGGATAATTGGACACTTTAATAAATTTAACTTTATTCAATAAATAATTTTTTACTGTTTTTGATGTGTAACATCTTTACTCTCGGTTGCTGGATATTTGTTGGAGTGATTTCGTGAAAAGGGACGGAAATGCGTAACAGGAAGTCGGGGGAAACGCGCCCTGTTTGATTTGACCAATTTAGCGCCTTGGGGTGTCTCTTCGCTAACCTCGTCTGAGGGTCCAACTGTAGTAGCAATTAAGACGCCCGCCTACCGCACATACCAGCAAGTCTTATTAGACTTCATTCAGAATAAACTTGTGATTCTTACGCTCAAATATCAAAGTCTCGGGGCTCGTTGTGTGTGAAATCTGAGGATATATTTATATATGTGTAAACTATATATTAATAATTATATTTCCTGGTAAGCGTCTGACAAAGCTCATCATTCATAAAAAAATAGGAGTAAGTAATATGGAATTATTTGAATAAATATTTAAGTGCTTATCCTTTTCATACTTTGAGGTTCATTCCTGTCACTGTCAATATAATATTTTTAATTGTGATTAAAAAAGATTTCTCGACTAAAAAAAAACTAACTAGTTAAGTAAAAGGGTATTTTTGATTTTATCTAATATTTCTAATTTTTAAGCATGCGCTTGACGGTGTCTCTTCGCTACCCTCGTCTGGGGGTCCAACTGTAGTAGCAATTAAGACGCCCGCCTACCGCATATACCAGCAAGTCTTATTAGAACTTCATTCAGAATAAACTTGTGATTCTTACGCTCAATTGTCAAAGTCTCGGGGCTCGTTGTGTGTGAAATCTGAGGATATATTTATATATGTGTAAACTATATATTAATAATTATATTTCCTGGTAAGCGTCTGACAAAGCTCATCATTCATAAAAAAATAGGAGTAAGTAATATGGAATTATTTGAATAAATATTTAAGTGCTTATCCTTTTCATACTTTGAGGTTCATTCCTGTCACTGTCAATATAATATTTTTAGTTTGTGATTAAAAAAGATTTCTCGACTAAAATAAACTAACTAGTTAAGTAAAAGGGTATTTTTGATTTTATCTAATATTTCTAATTTTAAGCATGCGCTTGACAGTGTCTCTTCGCTACCCTCGTCTGGGGGTCCAACTGTAGTAGCAATTAAGACGCCCGCCTACCGCACTTACCAGCAAGTCTTGTCATTTTGGTGGTCGCATACATTTCTCCAGTTAAAAAAAATTACAGATTTCTTGCATTTTGTACTTTTACCGTATACCGAAGGTTGTTCTGCTCTTTTTAAAAAAAACTATCATGATTTTGAGTGGTGATTTTAAGGTTAACTTCAGTTTGCCAGAAGCTGAGCCGCTCATAGCTTTTCGGAAAGATGAACTCAAGCTCGAAATGAACACTAATCGAAATGTTTCGACAACTAATAGTGGTACTGTTATTGACGCCATTTTTCAAAGATTTTTAAACACTTTGAAATCACAAGTATATGTGTTATACTTTAGTTTTCATAAAT
The DNA here is from genome assembly GCA_019973975.1 of Trichonephila clavata. Lineage (NCBI taxonomy): Eukaryota > Metazoa > Arthropoda > Arachnida > Araneae > Nephilidae > Trichonephila > Trichonephila clavata. The sequence goes on along the minus strand of BMAO01019187.1, from coordinate 125,349 downwards.
CTATCGTCTCCGCTCTTCCCCAAATTGAACAATAATAAATATTTTTGATAAAAAGCTGCATTACTCCTTGTGTTAATTGAATAAAATTTTCATTAAAGATATAATTATTCAATAGAAAATTATTTCCAGTCATAACCGATTCATTTCTTTCAGGATTGTAGTCACTATTGCGTATTTACCATGATAACAAGTCAGATGTTACACATCATATGCGACTACTGTAAGACTCGTTTCTTTTTCTTTTTTTGTTTTGTTACTGAAAATCGATAAAAAATTAAAAGAATATGTTGGCGGTATATTGGAGCATAACACGAGAATAATGGACTTTCGATCCTGGACCCCCCTCCCGTCGAAAAATTCCTGTGTGCGCCACTGGTAGTGAATAGTGCAATGTATGTTGTAGCATTTCATAACCCCAGCTCTCTCTCCCCCAGCACCACAGAATAAGTCCGAAAGCAACTTTTCTCGGTCCTCCACTTAATCGTGCACTGTACTTCCGGTAGTAAGTTTTATAAAAAGTTTATACTGAAGAAGCTGATACATGTGCCTAATATATTTGTAGCTATTTATTGTATGTCCTTCTCAATTTGTTTTTAATATAATACACGCGTGATTGATCTTTCAGGGGTAAATTTAGTTAAAACTAATTTCTAACTCCCAATTGAGTTCTTAAAAAATTATTTTTTTAAAAAAAGAGGACATATTCTGTATTTTATGGTTACATGTCCCAATCATAAACATACCTCAAGATAAGTTATCTGTTAATTTCAAGAAGTATTTCGCTTGTAAAAAAGGGAGCTGCGTTTTCAGAATTTCACAGTATATGTTATAGAATCACAGCTTCTTCTCTGAGTACAGTAAAAAAAGAATTACATTTCAGCTTCACTCACGGTTCAACGGTGCGAAGTTGTCCTGGGAAAACTAAAAAAAAAAAAAAGACTTTGTTGTGACCACAAATCCTTGCAAAGTTGATTGCTTTGACCAAAAAAAAACAGGCAAAAAAGAAAAAAAAAAGCTAGCTTTATAAAAAAAAAACTTTACTACTAGCAAGGGAGTGAATGTGTTTTGTGTATTTATCGTGGGAAACTCATCGATGTATACGTATTTCAAGCACCAGTTATTTTAAAATGGTATTCTCCCTGGATGATTGTTTTTGAGATTTCTTTACTACAAATTTCGCTGCTTTTTTTCCACCTTGAGTTCCTTTTTTCTTCGGATATTAGAGTGTTTTTATTCCCATGGTTCTTCAGGCAATCATGTAATTAAATTCTTTATTTTTTTTAGATTTAAGGGCGTGTGTGAGTATTTACTAAGATCGCACAATGAAGCAACACAAGGGTTATTGACGACGGCTACTTGATTTTGACCTACGTTAAAAGGACGAGGATGACACCTCTGAGATATGATACCCCTCTCCAAATTACCATACTACGCTTCGGTAGGACTTAGGAGCTATTACAGATTTAACGTGTATCAACCCATTTACATGTCAGATCTTCAGTTGTACTAGGGTTTGAACTTGCGGCGGTGTTCATCAAAGACCCACTTCCCGTCGGGAACGAGTGACGTCTCAACGGTCAAGCAGTTTCTCGGGGGAAAGTATCCCAGGGTGGACACCCCGGCACTGATGTCCTAAAGGAAGTCAACCTTTGACCTTCCTTGATCTAGCCGACAGTAAGGTGCCGGCGCGGTTCCCACGTCAACCACCGGTTTCAAAGTACACCATGCGAAGAGGAACTTTAGACCAATAGAAGAATGGTTTCACCGAATACGTCCAAACAGAAGTGAATATACATCACGTGTTATTTTCGTGGGCGTTACGTATTCCATCTTTAAAGAGACTCTGGAATCGCGAGAAAAAAAGAGGAGAGAGCGACATCAACGCAGAGACATGAGATAACTCCAACAGTCTCTCCAATTGACCATTAGGTTTCCAATGCCACTTTATATATTTACTATTATAATTTCACAAAACTATTGTTCTGTCATAAACAGAATAACTGAATAGAAAATGGCAAGATTGTACAGTTTTTAATTAAATAACTAGCTGCATGGCCCGGCGTTGCACGGGCGTTTTCCGAGTGCATAACTTTTGCCAATGGAAATTACCTCTTTCCGTATCGTATTCAGTACTTCTTGGTTTGTGTGTGATTTCTATATTTTGTCCTTAAAATTCAATTTTTTAGAAATTTCTTCTATGTCTTTGCACCGTCAGACGGGTCTGTTTCCTCTTCGCTTAGCCCGGCGTTTCACGGCTTTTTTCAAGAGTATAGCTTCATCCCCCATGGAAACTTCCCCTTTCCTTCTGAATGCAAGCACTTCTGGGTGTTTGTGCGCGCGCAATGTGTGTGATTTCTATATTTGTGCCAGTAAAATTCCGTTTTCTGAAATGTCTTTAATTTCCCTTTCTTAACCCTGATAAGTTTCTATTTTCTCAGTTTAACCCGGCGTTGCACGGACATTTTCGAGTATAAAACTCTTTTTCCCTCTTTTTTCCCAGAGAGAATTATTTCTTCAAATTTCTATTTTCGTTTTAAATTTACATTTTATTATTTTCGATTAAATATAATTAGCAAAAATGGATTACACAGTTTTTAATTAAATAATTATAAGTAATTAAATAATTATCAATCCATTTTTGATGATTATTTAATTAAAAACTGTACAGTCTTGTCATTTTCTTTTCAGTTATTCTGTTTATCACAGAAGAAATGTTCTATTACATTAAAATGCAGAAATATTTATTTTCAATGAAATGATTGAACCAATGAGATGGTTATCTTCATAACAATACAAGGAATAATACTGCTTACTGTTTAAAACTAAGACAAATTTGATGCATTCATTTCACATACAGGATCATTTTACAAAACAAAACTAAACCATTGACTAGATGTACGATTCTTTTAAACATGCATATTTTATATGAGTTATTGCATGTAGAGAAAAGATTCCAATCCCTTTTTAGCTTTCACAGATATTCCGCGATTGACCCAATATTTACCGTACGACACTTATCATCATTTGTAATTTATGTACCAATCTAAAAATGTTATTCTAAAATTTAGAATTTTTTTAACACTCAAAAATCATTACTAATTTATTTAAACTTTCATAATAATGGAAATAGGTTACAAATATTTTAATTTATATTAAACCTATCGCGGATCCACTACCGTTGTCCACAAACTCCCAAATTAATTTTAATTTTCCACGGACACCCCTTAAACAGTCACAAGGACACGCAAGGAGTCTTTAGGAATCGTTTTGGGAATCTTTGGTATAGATCAGAGCTTCCCAAAGTGGTCTCTACGAATCCCCAGGAGTTCCCGATATTATTCAGAGAGTCCGAAGAAAATTAAAAGTGATTTGGGGGTCCCTGAACAATGTCAGGGGGTCCACGCACAAAATTAAGATCAAATAAAAAAAATTTTATCTTTTTTTTTTTATTTTTATGGAAATTTAAATAAATAATTATAAGTCACTTGGATATTCCCAATTGGGGGGTTGAGCTCTTTTGTGCGTTTACTAACTCAGGTCCCAAACACAGATGAATCCATACTGATACAGGAGCATCTTTTTGAAATATCTACAAATGAGGGACTTAAACCAATATTTGAACTAGGTTACCACAAATTCTGATAAGAAAAATAGATTCCAATTTTATATCCTACATTATGGATTATTGCTCAGAAGTTGTTGAATATTTTCCGGTTTTCCAATTTAGTAGAACGTGGATTCGGTGCCGTAAAAAACCTCATTATACAAAAAAAAAAGAAAGAGAAAAAGAAACCGACTATAAAAACTAGTGCTCGTGGGGATTTGTGGTTACTAATCACATACATTGAACCGGACACACACATAAATACACTCATAACATCTCATCAAATTCATCTAAGTCATTAATTTTTTAAATTTTATTTTAAACAAAAGTTGTAATTTCAATAAATAATTCTTCAGCAAAATATTTTCTTTTAAATTCGTTATTTTTATACTATGTATTTATGTACCTTTTCACATGGGGATCTATGGGAAAGTTTTGTCTTCTAAAAGGGGTCCGTAGGCAATTTGTGACTATAAAAAGGGGTCCGTGGGCAAGTTTTGACTATAAAAAAGGATCCGTGAGTTAAAAAGTTTAGGAACCACTAGTATAGATCAATAAAAAGCCAATAATTTCTATTAGTAATTATGTGTGTTGGATATTTGGATAAAGGCAGGTTAATCAAATGTAACAATAATACTAATTACATGCGAAATTGTAAATAACAGAGAAATTTTCAATAGTTGTGTTTAAGGAAAACTTTAAATTTCTAAAGCTCTATATTCTTCTAAATTTGACCTAATGAAAAAAATTCTTTCTTCTAATATCCATTTCAAGAAAAAAAAATATCCAAGGCTTTTTAAGACCTAACTATCCTTTGTTTTGCCATATATTTTAAACTAAAAAAAATACCGAAAGGAAAAAAAAATGTGGAATTTTTATCTTCTTTACGTTTAATTACTGTTTTAATTTTACTCCTTACACCTTTTAACCTTTTGCTTATTGTTTTCTCTTTCATTTTATAATTAAATGAATCTTTTTTTTTTTTTTGAAAGCGCGTGTCTAGAAATTAAAAGAAAAATAATTAATTAAATTCGCTCCGGATTTTTGATCCACACCCCCGTTTCTTGAAAGATATTGATGAAGATCTTGTCCGTTTTTCGGACGCCTATAACTCTTCCCCCCCCCCTTCTTTTAAGTCGCTCAGCTGGATGAAGTATTAATTTTATGTTAATATTACTAAAGTCATGTCGGCTTAAAATAAAGCATTACTTGAGTCCAAGATTTTCGATAAACTTGAAATTTTTTTCTGATACATGTACTGTAGTAGACATTTATCCGATTTCGAATAAAACTTTAAAATAGCATTTAATATTCAATTAAAATAAAAGATAGATAGATTTTATATCCAAAATTTTAATTGAATTAACAATGTTCTACATTATGCAACTGATAAATCAGAATCTCAACAAAAACAGTTCCCTTATTTTATTAAATTATTGTTTTAAAGTAAACAATACTCTATGATGCTTTTTAAAAATTTATATTTTATGGAATTATTTTTTCCTTAAAAAATATTTTTCTTACGACTACAAATTGTATTTGAAACACAAACCCATAACTATATTTAATAAACATCACATTTGATTCAAAATACTAGTATGCATATGTTTAAGGAAAATTCAGCATTATCTTATTTTTCGAAATTGTTGTAATAATAGTTTTTCTGTTGCGAATTGTGATTGAGATAACGCAGGTGCCAAACTTTAAACATTCGTTAGTGATTATTCAGTTTGTCAAAATAATAGTTGATTATGATTGAAGTTTGAGTTCTTCACGCAATTAGTATAAGAATAGGCAGGTGTTTTATGCTCAATTACATTGACTTCATGGTTGTCCTTATGAATAAGCATGCTATGTTTTAAAAAAAGGATTTTCATTTTTTAAAAATGTTTTCCATGAATTTTTCTTTTCATTTATTCCAAAAAGGGAAATTCAGTTTTTCGTACCTGTTTTTGTAAAAAAAAATATATGGTAGCTAAATATAATTAGAGTTGGGTATATAGTTATTGTAAAGAATAATTGTAGTTTCCTTTTGTATTTGTAACAAAATAAGTTTAGAAGAATTTCAAGTTACGTATTTTATACATACGAAAACATTTAAAATTATTCTTGGTACTAATATAATATCGTTAAGTTACGGATTTTCCCCCCAAATCGCCAAGTTGTGACGATAATTTTACATTACAATAACATTAGATGGCCGCTGAAGATCTAAGATTTGGTGTGATTTCAAAATCATGCCAAAAACGAGTAGCGTACCGGTATCAAATTAATTCCCTATTTTCATAGATTTTCAAATTGTAGAAATGATGCAATAATAAAAAACATTCATTATAGACAAGATATATCTAATATCAGATGATAATAGGTCTAAAGAAATGTATTACATACTTTTAACAGCTGATTTCTTGAAATTTCCGTGAACACAAAACGATACAAACAGGTTCCTAAGTAATAGATAAGAAATTACCCCATAACTTCAACATTCTGCTTTGCTTATTTTTTTAGAAAAATATTTACAGAATATAGTGTCGATTATTTTTAGTAATTTTCACTCGATATTTCGGTTACGATAAATCATAAAAATATGTGGCTATAGTGTGGCTTGTTAGTAGCAGAATTTACAAATAAAAAAAAAGTTATATTTGTTGCCATGCAGGTTAAAAGAAAATTAGTCTATAGTCTATAAAAAGAAAATTATTACAGTTTTGATAAAACTTATTTATGACTACGGTGAATTTAACTAATAATGATTAAAAAACGAAACATCTGGTTTTATTAAACCTTCCATATTTTATAAGACAGATTTTTATGCAAGAAACTAGCATAAAACACTATTCATTTACTAAAAGCTAAATATATTTAGAATTTAAATAAATGTATATATAATTAGTGCGTTTTATTATTTGTTAGCTAAAAAACCCAACGCTACTCGAGAGTTGAATGATTTTTTTAGTAAGACATGACGAGGAAAAAGGCTTAATACTTCTTCCGTAGCTTTAATATGATGGATTATTTTATATGGAATGATAGAAATTCAAAGAAATAAAAGTATATTAAAGTAAAATGACAATTCACTACAATATAAAGATCTCTTAGTTCCAAAAGCATGCTAAAAAAGAAGACAAATTTAGAATAGTAATTTGACGAGCAAGACAAAAATGGCGGTCTCACAGCTGTCTTTGAATTCTATATAAAGAATTCGATCGAACTTTCAGTCAGTTCTCGGATTTTTCTGTCAACATATAATTTAAGGTAATGCGTCAATCTCAATACATACTTGTTTTTATGAAAACTTTGCTACAATACAATAAGTACTTTTAAAATAATTTCTAATGGTTATATTTCTGAAAATTGAAACTTTTTACCCTCGAAAGCAGATATAACTCTTGATAATAAGCATACATAAAAACGTTACATCGTATACTAGATTAAAATCTTTTTTTAAAAAGCTATTCTATACAATTTTTTTGGAATATTTCAGCATGAAATAAACATGAATACGAAAATAGTAAATAAAGTTAGGCTTATGTCAAGAATTCGACCACGTCAAAGTTTTAAAGGTAGAGTATAAGCATGTATGTCGTGCCAAGAGATTGTTGTAAAGGAATTCATTTATTTGGTGGCCAATATTCTTCTTCAGAATGGTTAAGAAACTTTACATTTGCTGATAAGCTATAGATATAAGAGCACCGTATCGGTGGTTTTCAGTTACCTCGCCAAAATTAAATTCCTTAAGCTTCTACATTTGTTCGAAATTTAGGAAATCCGTGCACCTTAAGGGTTTCGTCAACGGCTGATAGTGACGTCACGAATCGATAATATTCGTCATTTGGTCAAAAGCGGAATACGTCACGTTATGGATGTCTTCAGATGCATTTAACTAGAAAATCATGACGTCACTGTTTCTTTAGAATGAAAATTTGTGACGTCAGAAATACCTGGAATACGTTCTACGTTAATTTTGTGTGTATGAGAGCGTGACGTCTACAATTACGATAAGGGAAAGTAAAATTTTGCTGGGCTTGAAAATTGTACTACGGAATGTATAACTAGACTTTTTCTTTGGCAAAACATTCGAAATTAAGCACAAAATTTAAAAATTATGCAAGTATAAGATTTCTTTGTATAAGTTCATTTACTACATTGAAACTGTATTGAATGTATCAAAAAGTCTAATTGTTACAAGGTCCATCAAGTAATATCTTGATAAATACAGGAAAATATATAAAGTTTTCTAAAAAACTTATCAAGAAAGATCCATACTGCCAATTTTCGAAACTAATTTTAAAATTAAAAGGACATTTATTATACCGTCGATCAATTTCGTTCAATCAAAAGACGTCGCCAAATGCCGCGATATACAGCCAAAAGTGGAAACCTTTCTCGCGCACATTCAAACACAATATTAATAATGCTGTCAGCATTTGGCAACATTTTCAAATTGCCGATGCCTTTTCAATTGGTGAAATTGGTCGATAATAATACGTAAGTACCATTAAAATCAACAACTCTACACCAGCACCTAAATGGACTCTGTATTTTTCCCATCTATTATAGGTTATAGAAATATGTGGCTATAAAATCAACAAATGTCTTTTAAAACCTCTTAACGGTGTACCAATGACAAAATTAATTCGAGCCAACGTTCTATTTCTGAAGAATTTTTGTGTTAAATAGTAATTTGCTGTAAAATGCAATTTTACGTCCAGTAATGGCAGCATTTATCACAATGATCTGTACTTATAAATCACTTGAATTTGATTTGTAATTTATGTCAAATATTATAAAGAAATGCTTCTAGCAGATCTTCTAATCACATCTATAATATCAGATGTTGTTATTAGTAGAATTTACAAAAAAAAAAAAAAAAAGATATATTTTACGTCAGCGAGGACTTCACTTACGATGAATTTAACATATCTTAGCCCAGGGTTATACAGCATTCTTTGTTTAGAAATACCAGACCTGAATCTACTACCCATCTACTACTCTTAAACAGTAGGCTCCTTATTTAATAGGCTAAATTCATGTGACATCATAGTCTCATAATTTTATCACGTGGTTCCTGCTAATCAATTCATTAATTCATGTGACGTCATCGTCATATCATAAATGTGTAGCGATCCAATCTATATAAGCCAGTAACAACCTCCGCACCAATGGTGATCATTTTGGTGTAGTGGTTAAGTTACTCGGCTTCGGACCCAAAGGTCCCGGGTTCTGTCCTATCAGGATAAAAAACGCGCCACTTCATTTGGTGACCCGAGCTTAACTAAGAAAAGCGAAGCCTTCTGATCTGTCGTGGCGCCATCTACCCGCAAAAAAAGAGAGCAACCAAGGGGGAATTCGTCAAATAAACATGACGCAAGAGAGCAACCAAAGAAAAAAAAATTCGTCAGATAAATGTGACGCAAGAGAGCAACCAAGAAAAGAAACAAAACCGTCAGATAAATATGACACAAGAGAGCAACCAAGAAAAACAATCGTCAGATAAACATGACGCAAACACACACAAAAAACTGAATGCTCCCATTAACAACTATATCGTTCGCCTAACCAGCTCTCTGGTAGGGGAGTGTGTAGCGATCCAATCTATATAAGCCAGTAACAACCTCCGCACCATGGTGATCATTTTGGTGTAGTGGTTAAGTTACTCGGCTTCGGACCCAAAGGTCCCGGGTTCTGTCCTATCAGGATAAAAAACGCGCCACTTCAAATGCAATTACGTGATTTCAGTCAATCTGTTCATGCGCTGTTGCCAACTTTTGCCTTTTACTAAAACTTTCTTTTAAAAATTGCATATTTGTCCGCAATAATAACGCTCTTAGGTAAACAAAACACTGTTTAAAAATACGCGTATGATACAAAAATATTTTTTTTCAAGTCTTGATAAGGTTTTTAATATTGGTTTTTTTAACGTATTACAGGGGGAAATGCTGTATGCTACAATGGATACCTGCACATGTGAGTATCGAAGGAAACGAGTGTGCTGATTCTTTGACCAAAAAAGCCAGAGACCATGGCCAACCTTGTACCACCATCACACTTGATGATGCAAACGCTCTGGCCAGATCTAGATATTTACCTTTAAAAAACCACTCATATCAGACTTCGACTCCCCAAGAATCAGAACACTAACAATCGCTAGACTAAGAACTCATCATTACAAGGGCATGAAAATCCATCCTCATAAAACAGGATCTTACATTCAGTGTAAGAACTGTACGGAATCCCTACCACTCACACCGAAACCCAAAATTTCACCCCAAGAGCATAAAAGTTTGGTTTAACTCCACTTATGGACCCATTGCAAAAGATCCTCTATAGCAGTGCTTCTCAAACTTTCAGTATTTGCGACCTAATATTCAATCATAATTTACATGCCCCCCCCCCCTCTTACAACAACAATGTACTGAATTCAATAATGATATACTTTGATGCTAAAGCAACAATACGACTTCAACCTCTTAAGGTCCACCGGCGTATATAAACGTCTCGCTCATCCAGAGCATTAATCAGACGTATGTATAAGTCTTTCCGAAGTACGATCTTTTCTATGCACTGCTATCCATAAAATTATTCCGAAGGCGTTGGAATTCAATAAAAGGACTTTGATAGCGTTTACAACAGATTTACTTATTTCAGAGAATTTGCTTATTTATTCCTTTTCTACGTCCCCCCTCCCTTCCCCAATACACCCCATACGTGTTAAACGGTGGGGAACGAATCGAGTAATTTTCAATCACCATTAAAGGGATTAATTATAAACCGTACAAATTATCGAGATAAGTGTTAATTTTTGTATATAGTTTTATATACGACAAGCCCATGGGGTCAGTGGTAATTATTAAATTTGTTCTTAACTTAGTATTGTTAAATTAATTATAAAAGGCATTGCGCACTACTGATATATTTATAAGTTTATTATATCAGTGCAAATGTGCATTTCTTATAATGTCAGAATGTATTTTGTTAATTTACTTTGAGTAATTTAATAATTTTGTTTAAATGATCTTTTGCTTTCGACTTCCCAATATGCTTGGGGGTGCGCCCCATAGTTTGAGAAACGCTACTCTACAGCCAGGACGATATAGAATTGGTAGTCGTAGTTGTTGCCATCTTCGGTAGAATCTGAGTTTTTTTTTAATACTTTACCTTTGCCAAATCCATGGACACGCGAACAACAACGACAAACAATGTCAGTTTTGAATTCAATTGTTGATTTTTTTGTTATATGATTGTCACAAATTTAGCCCATTCTAATAGTAGATAAGTTTTGCCTTTTTTTAAAAAAAGTTATTGCAGGAATATGCTATTACAGGATATGTACGAAAATATCAATATTTTGCTATCATATTCCTATTTAATGTTTTTAATGATAATGATATTTAACCGAATCGGTATTTTAATCGAAGTACAGCATATCCTGTAATTGCAACGAAAAACAAAGTAAATTTTATCACTTCATCCTGACTTACATATACTCAGACTTTAAGTAAACAAATTATACACAAAATGTAAAGTTATTGCACCTTTAGTATATTAAAACACAAGTAGTCATTTGTTTTTCTCCAAAAACATGCAATTTTACTTGATATACAAATCTGATATCTGATTTCTAAATATCTTAGTCATGCAACAATAGTTAAAAATACATTTCACGATCCGGTTTGGTCTAATTGGATTTGTAATAGATGTTAAAAAACACATACACCAATGCTCACAAGGCACTTTAAAATTATCATGTTGTTAATCGAATTTACTTAATGGTACTGGAAATGGGGAGACATTTACATTTCCTCGGGATTTTTTTTTCTGCTATTTTGAATTTTTCGCTTAAATGTCTCTCAAAATAACACCCCCAAGCCTAAATTCGAAAGTAAACAACTGAATTAACTCGTAGTATTTTAAATAAAATTATTCTGTTATGGTTCGAAGACGTTTTTAATTCATGGGTGGAGTTGATAGGGATCATATGTTATTCCCCGATCGTGAAAATGTGTTATGGTGGGCTTTTTTTTATAATTTTATATTCTGAAAAATGATGAAAGGATTTTTCGTGTGTATAAGTAGAAAATTTAATTCTTTTTGCATATTTTATCTTTTGGGTTTCAAGATTTGTTTACAACGGATTCTCGTCATTTCTGTGTTCAGAATAAGAAATATCATGTTCCAGCGATTACCTGCCCTCTTCGCTGGGTTATTGCATAATATTGTATGACTATATATACTACTTGAAGCCTAGTGGATGAGTGGTAGTGTATTGCGCTTCCACTGCACAGATCCGGGGTTCAAATCCTGGCCTGCGCAAGGTTGTCTCAGCCTTTCATCCCTTCAATGGGTCGATAAATGAGTACTAAGCTTGCTTGGGAACTGAACACTGGGGGTTTCGCCTCAAACTGCGCACTTGACCGAAACATCTGCACATGCACCCCAGTGCCTAAGGCCACGTTTACTGAAATAGGCACAGTAGGTTCTGGTCCTCATGAGGTGTTGCGCCACTGAGTTCAGTTATATATACTGCTTAAAAATATTATTGATACTTAAAACTTACTGATATGTAAGTCTTACTTACTTTATAGAAAAAACATTCTTTTTGCCATCACCTTTTAATTAAAAAAGGACTTGAATTGATGAAACTGGAATCATTTCACTTTTTACGCCCCCGCAAACTCTATTGGGAGTTGATTTTCGCAATATTCATTTTTCGTGGATAACTACTATACAAAAGAAACATGCGTACCGAATTTCAAGTTTGTAGGTCTAATAGTTCAAAAACGAGAATACTCCTCCAAAAACCAACGCCTCCTAGAGTCGATTTCTGTGGAAAAAATTCTTAGCGGATCTCGACTCAATAAAAGAAACAGGATTATCAAATTTCAAATATGTAGTTCTAATGGTTCAAAAACAGTAACATATTTTCATCTATACGCCCCCTCAACTCCTCTTGGTAGCCTAGTTCTTTTAAACTGTTCTTCGTGAACTCTACTCAACAAAGGGATATGATTTTTCAAATTTCAAGTCTGTAAGTTTAATAATTTAAAAATGGGAATTTTTATGTATATAGCCACCTCTTAATTCCACGTAGAAATCCTTTGGAGTAAATTTCTGAAAAACAAGTAATATAAAAAAACGATTTTTAAGTCAATTCCTACTTTGAATGTATAAATAGAAAGTATTTTATTAACGATTAAAAATTTGAACAAGATATATATAACATGACGTAGTCGAGGCCGATTTCTTGTTGATATTTCGTATGTAGATTTATCGATTGGGATTTCTTGATACAGACCATTACATCATCTTTGTTTTTAATCTTTATTCAGGTTCACAAATGTGTCATATTCAAGCTCATTTAAAATAATTTAACGAATATGCACGAACACAAACACAGCAGAAGCAACAAGCAGCAAGGACGGATACATGTTGTTGGCGAGCAGACAAGAAACAAAGAGCGAGAGCACCCAGCGCTCTGAGTTTTTATACTGGCGGTGAAGGTCGTACGACTCCTTTCTAACAGGAGTCGTGAATGGATGAAAATGTCTCAAATCCTATTAGTCTCGTACCAAAGAATTAGAAAATAATTTCAAGGAGTTAATTTAAAGAAGGAAGAAGGCTAGAGGGTGTCATTACATATATATATATATATATATATATATATATATATAAAAAAAAAAAAAAAAAAAAAAAAAAAAAAAAAAAAAAAAAAAAAAAAAAAAAATATATATAATAGCAGTTACCCGCCCACTTCGTTGGGTATTTTTTTTTTTTTTTTTTTTTTTTTTTTTTTGTATTTATAATTTTTATAAATTTTTGCTGGTTATATATATGTATAAATTTTTGATATTTAAGTCCTAGCATTAAGAATTCGATTGTATTGAAAAATATACGCCCCTCAACGCCACTTGGGGGTCGATTTTCACGAAACGCATTTTGAGGAGTATTTCTATCTTATGAGATGAATCTGCTTACCAAATTTCAAGACTGTGCGTCTAATAGTTAAAAAAATCGGAATAATTATTTATATCTCCCCTTAACTCCCCTCGGGGGTCATTTTTCCCAAAAACTATTTTGTAGTGGATATTTACTCCATGAAAGAAACATGTCTACCAATTTTCAAGCAGGTTGGCCAAGTAGTTTAAAAACGAAAATATTTATCTATTACGCCCTTTGAAGCCCTCCTCCCCGCAACGCCACTTGGGGGTTACTTTCACAAAAACCATCTTGTATCTGATCTCTACTCTATGAAAGGAATCCATTTATCAAATTTAAAGAATATGCGTCTAATAGTGTAAAAATGGATATAATTATTTATAACGCCCCCTAACCCCCGTAATGTCACTTGGGGGTCGATTTTCACCAAACTCATTTTCTAGCGGATCTCTACTCTATGAAAGGAATCTGCTTACCCAATTTCAAGATTGTACGTTGAGTAGTTTAAAAATGGAAACAATTACTTATAACGCCCCTCAACCCCCCGTAACGCCCCTTGCGGTTCGAATTTCGCAAAAAATCCGTTCTTAGCTGATCTCTACTCCATGAAAGGAACATGTCTACCAAATTTCAAGTCTGTAAGTTAAATAGTTCCGGAGATATCGTGATTAGTCAGTCAGTCAGTCAGTCAGTCGCTTTTCTCCTTTATACTTGTATATATAGATATATATATATATGGGGATGAATCTAAGTTGTCGTCGAAAACTGGAAATTAATGAATTAATATTTGAAAAAACTGTATTAACATCAAGTGTCATCCACTACAGGTTTAAAAAAATTTATTTGAACTTGATTGGATGAATAGAAAGTATTTCATTAAAGATTGAAAATTTGAACAAGTTCTATAAATATATATATATATATAGGGAGAAGTGAGGAAATAGTAGGAATTGAAAAAAAAATACGTTTTTCTCTCTTTCTACAAAATGAAGTATGATAGCTAAATTTCAAGTCTGTAGGTCTAATAGCTCAAAAACGGAAATGTGTTTATCTATAACGACTCCTAGCCCCTCGCTACCCCCCTTGAGAACAGATTTTCTTAAAATCCGCTCTTAGTGGACCTCTATTCAACAAAAGAAACATACTTGGCAAATTTCATATCTGTAGGTCCAATAGTTTGAGAGATCCAGTGGTAAGTTAGTGAGTCACTTTCCTTTTTTATTAACATAAATTAGATTTCAAGTCATATTTTTATCTTTCATTTTCACAATTAGACTAGTTTGTATGTGTGAAAGAGCCTCATTTTAAATTTATCTTAAGATAAATTTTTATACCTTGAATTTTTATATTTACAATATCTAAAAATTACACCATACTGATAATTTGCATTATAAATTTTCGATTCATTTAAATCAACTAATTATCAAAACAGGACATTAGAGATAATAGGTTTTGTCCTTGATTTATATTGTCTTCATTGTTTAACGAATCATTTTAACTCACTCACTAAATAATTTAGAACAATTATTAATGATGGAGATAAGAATAATGTAATGGACGAGTAATGTAAATAATAAAATGAATTCAAACACACGCTTTTGATAACATCAAAAGTGCTTTATATTTATTCATACACTTAAGAAATTATTAAAATTAGCACAAAACATTCTTTTTTTTCTAGAAATATTTTATTCTAAATTATAAATATACGATTTTATCATGCCAAACCTTAATTCAAGATAAACAATTCTTGGAACTTTTCATTATTGCGAAATATTAGTTTGTTTTTGTGTTAATGAGTTATTTCAAAAAATAAAAAAGCAGCTTTCTCTATGCTTTGAAAACCATCTGTCACTTCCGACAAATTGGTCGAATAAACGTAATTTGTGATAAATAATTGAAATTTTTAAGAATTGTTTTGGTATAAATATGTAGAGATCCTACTTTAGAACCTATTATTTTTTTACTGTTTTTTATATAGATTTAATATTAATTGACATTTAACTCTTCTTAATTTTTATCTTGACTCTATACTCAACATATTGCAGAAGAAAAATATTTTCTTATGCAAAACATTTTACATTTTATGCAAATGTATACTCTAAAAAGTTTTATCTGTATTTTGTATGAAAAAAATGTGTTTTCTAAATATAATAAAATAAATACACTAAATATTTTATTATGAAATTTTAAAAAAAATTGAATTACAAAAGAAACAAGTTTTTTTTCCATTGCATTTCTGAATCATTAAGTCACTCAAAATTTTAAGTAATTACAAATGAACTGTTTTAAAATTTAGATTTGGTGTATCATAAAGCAGTAAAAAGTGAAAAAAATTAAATTTAGAATAATGTTAAAGTTTTATCGATATAAAAGTTAAAAACAAAAAAATTAAAATAGAGGTACCTATATTTGAAATGATTAAAAAAATTTTTTAGTGATTACTGGTTAAAATATCCGGCATTGCATGAGTAATTTTTAGCAAAGAAAAAAATCTGATTTTAACGAAAAACTCCCATAGTAGAGAATATGCTCAAGATCTCTACGGTAGACTTTATGTTGTAATAGGTTTTTGTAAAAAATTAAAAGTACAACTGACAAAAAACAGAAAGAATTGGAAAATAAAGCAATGGTTAAAAAGTCCTACGCTAAGTTTTGTTAAGGTCAATCTACTAGGTTTTAATCTCTTTCTTTCTATATATAATTACTGTTCCATTGTAAGGATACAATATTAAGGATTTCAGCCAATAAATTTTCCCAAGTCCACTGTTTTATGTAGAAATTGTTTGATCTAAAAATATGCCAAGAAGAACGCCAAATGATGAAGAAACAGCTCTCGAGATGAATATGGAAGTATAACCGTCGTAAATTTCTTAATAATTAGACGATATTCCAATTCCTCATTAAATTGCTTGTTATGTATTAATTACAATTATACATGAAATGATGAATGGAACATTACATTATTTTTGTATAGAATTTGTTTTTATCCATACAAATTGTAAGAGAAATTTGCGCTGTTTTCAAATATTTTCGAAAATTAATCTAATTAATCTAATAAAATTAATTAATTAATTATTAGTGAAAATAGGCATTTGAAAAGTAATTATATCTAATTTATTGGTAGTTGAAGTAATAGTCCCTTAGTTGATCGCTCAAAACCAGTGATTCCCAAAGTGGTCTGTATCGACCCCCAGGGGTCTATGACGACCTGCAAGGAGTCCACGTCAACAGAAAAATATTTTGGGGGACCATGAGATGTAATTGGAGGGGGGGGGTCTACGATAGTGGTTCCCATTAAAGCCAGATCGTGACTTTAATTTTAAAAGAAAATTTAATCAAGTGGAAACCAAATTTATCCATATAACAAATTTATTTATTAAATTTAATGAAGTTAATCTGCAGTTACTAGGACCATCATTTCGGCGTATCTTGCCAGAAATAAGCAAAGGAGTATAATATTGAAACACGTTCCAAATTTTCCCAGTTAATCAATTTATCACAAACAGTCTGCCAGGAAAATGATGGTTTAACCAACGTTAAACGTTTAAATGTACTATATTCAGATTTTGAAACTCGGCTTATGAATATTTTGACTATGATAATACCAAAGTATGCAATGAATTAATATGGCTACATTGAAAAAAATGTTAGATTACAAGAGGAACTTGATCGGAATAAGCACTAACGAAAATCTTAACGTAAAGTTTAGAAACGTATATCAGCAATTTTTGGAAGCACCTGAACGGATAAGGTAGTATATTCATCCATTCGATTGAAATCGTTTTTCGTTGCTCAGTTACTTCATGTAACAGGTATTTTATTAATTAAATTTTAGTTTAATTAATTAACTGCGTGTCTTAAGTTTTAAACACTGTAGAACAGTGAACACTTAGACTTTTAACAGTGAACGGTTTACAACAGTTGGAGATTTAAATCTTTTAAAGTAAGTAGCTCTACACCAGATGTCAAAAAGGCATTTAAGTTGATAAATTTGCAAAAATTCAATGTTGGGTAAGTAGGGGTCTACCAAAACTAAAAACATGTCAAAGGGGTCTATGAGACAAAAAAGTTTGGGAATTTCTGCTCTAAACAATACCAACTCACTACGACATCAAAATCATTTGGCTGTGAAGTACGATGTATCGATTCCCGCCACGCAGCTGTGAGTATGGTCACCACACGTGCATTGAAACCTGGACTCTTAAAAATATTGTGCGGCTTGTCTTGGATATCGCCTCAGCAACCTTTGACACCACAAGGAACCCTCTCCGCCCACGAACCGGATGTAACTAGAAGCTAGACAGGGCAGAGAGAGAACAGGAGAATGTCTGAAAACTTCGCTGAGCACAGACGCCAAAAACTCCTCCCTCACAAAACAGAATTTGGACTCTAATAATCTAATTACTAAGTTAATAACTTCAATGTAAATTTTTAAATAATAGCTTTGACGTAATTAAACTTAAAATTTAAATTAACAAATATCACGCTTCCTTTAGTTGTCTCAAACGTCACATCGCCAAGAAGGAAGCCAAATTATACAGAAATATCTTGAAGGTACCAAAACAGAAAATTATTCCTTACAGTTGTGATGAATCTGAATAATTTGACTCTTCTTTTGCCGTTTCTTGGATTTCTGATAAAGCATGGAAAAATTTGATAAATCAATTTTTAAAAAATTACGCACAGTTACAGTTACAGTTCTTGTGGGATATGGATAAACACTGGCTATTATCCCAAAATACATACGTTGTTTTTATGCAAGAATTTGCTTATACAACACAAATTTTTCATGTTTAATAATTTTGGTATATTTTTGAAAATTGGGCTTCTTTTTTGGTGAAAACAGACAGGAGAGAACTGCTATTCAAACAAGCATGAGCATAAACTTTTCATACTTCATATCTATGTATATAAAAATGGACGTTTGCATGTATGAAATCGCTTCACTCCGTTCAACCGATCACTTTGAAAATTGGCATGTATATGTATTTTTTTGTGCAGGAGGTTTTTGTGTTATCCTCTTTGTTGCAGCTCCCCACCCCTCCCTACAGCAAAGCAACTTTTGCACCGTTCAATCAATCGCCAAGTTGCAAAAGTGGTCGCCAAAAATGATGCCAACTTTGCTCTATCACCAACATTTCGTTATATTTCCATTGAATTGCCATATAATGTAAGAAATGGCGTTGCTTGCGAATATTACAATTTTAACATAAAATAAAAACAACAGAAAGAAATATTAAAGTATTACACATCCAGATATAAATTATTTATACTATTTCAAGCGTTCTTTACACAAAATTTGTAACAATGTGTTACTTTTGCTGAGCAGAGATCAGCTTAGGAATGTGTTTTCAAAAATCGACCCATGACTTACGAGGCGTTATAAATAAATAAAAAATCCTTTTTATGAGCTGTTAGACCTTCAAGCTTTAAATTTAACAAATATGTTTTTTTTTTTTTTTTTTTTTTTTGTTCAGCTGAGATACGCAAAAAGCTTTTTTTTTTTCTCTCTTTAATTTGCAATTTACGTAAACTTAACTGATTAAAAACTTTTTTATCCTTCAATCTGTATCGCTTATTTTTTCCCTCGTGCAAAGAACGGATGTACTAGCTAGACATTTTTCATGGTTTTAAAAAAGGAACGTTTATTATTATTTTTTTTTTACTTTAAAATCATAAAAAACCGCAAGGATATACAAAAAAAAATCTTAACATCCATTCACACGGTGACACAATTTCCACGTCTCTTTGTTTAGCAGATAACCAGATTCTCTTGAAACGATCTTAACTGCCCTCGTATATCAACAACACATTTCCAAGAAAAAGCCTTCAAGTATTAATATTAATTTTTAGGAAATCAAATAAATTACAGTGATCCATAATGCGGATGATAGGAACACTTAACTGCCCAACTATAATTCCTATTGACGGTGGCGTCCTTGGGTCAAGTAATTTTGTTTGCAGAGATGGAGAAGTTTTTCAACGAAAAAAAAACCCTGCACCCAACAATCCAATCCAGTGCTGCGCCTTCTCATTAAAATCGTAATGGTTTAATCGTTCGTCCTCTTTTCTCACTTGCTGATGTCATTTCCCCTCCTCTCTTATTAGAACACTTTTTTTCTTGATGTGTGTAAGTGTCGAGGTGGTTGAAGTCATCACTCACTCAATGGTTGTGTCCATCTGGAAGCGTTTATTTTGATTTGAGAGATTTGTCCGGTAGGCTGTTAGATCATCGGTAAACATTATCATGGGAATTGAGTTTAGATTTAAGGAACTGTCTTATTTTTTTGAAAAAGGTTTTGTTTATGCTCGTTTGTGGAATATATTTTGCTTTATATAATTTAGAAATATCGTATAAAAGTATACAAGACTCACAAAAGTTTAATATAAAAGAACAAGGGGTTAAGGTAGTTTTTATTCGGAACCAAAATTTTGAAAAAGCGTATAAATGAATACATACTTTTTTATATTACCGTTAAAGTGTGAAATCCGTTATTTCATGAAACAACTGGACAAGTCAGTTAAAGTATATAAAATTATTGAATTCTACGATTTAACTATAGGTATTCAATAGAATAACTATTACATGATCGTTAAAGTATAAAATACGGCACTCACAAGTTCTTTGAACCGGTTCTAGCTGCTTGGCCGAATAAAACAATTCTACTTAAGATATCAGTTCAGTATATGTCAGTGAGAATAAATTTCGATTGAAGAAATTTCAAATATTGACGCTACGCTTCGATTTGTTGCAACAGCTCAAAGCTGTGGTACTGGACAAGAATTAAAAAAGTGCTAGTGTAAAAAAAATGTTCAATAGTAAAAAGTGTGCTTGTTTCAAAAATAATAAATATTGCAATCCAAAGTGCCATCCCAGCAATCCTTGCTCTAATAAATAATGAAAAGTAAAATATATATATATATAAAGGTATCTCGTAAAATTTAAATTAATATTCTTTTACATTTTTGTTTTAAAAAGTTTACACAATGTTTTTATGAAGCAACACAGTTTTTCTTTTCAGCATTTATCGTTGTGGATAATATTTAAATATAATCCATTTTTACAACATATTCTTTCTTCTCCTTTCTGTTTAACTAATGTTAGCAATATGAGCAATAATAAATTATATCATCTGCTTTCCCTTATTGTTAATCAGTTATTCATCCGCTGAAGGGGTTAAATGTATTTTTCGAGAGATTTTAGCTATTATAATCAATTAATTTATCAAATAACTTTGAAGTTGTTTATTTTTCATTTTAACGGTCTATACCTAGTTATTTCATAGAATAACTAGGTAAAGCATGAAATATTTATTCTATTATATACTTTAACTGACTTGCAGAGACGTCTTAAGGCATGGGCCAACTGGACACGGGCCCAGGGTCTCCGCCATAATGGGGGCCACGTCTCATTCTCAACTCAGCCTTGATAAGATGATGATTCGAATAATTTCAACGGTCAAATGTTTTTTCCCGATTGTATTCTTTGAAAAACTGGGAGTTTCGGCCGATATGTCATCTGGGTATATGTGATGACCTTCGTCGTCCATGTATAAATCGCACATTTATTTGTTTTCAGGTTACCGTTTGTACAAGTATTTTACAACGCATACAACGGACTGTTTGCTCATAGTGTAAATAATTTATATCTGGTTGTGCAATACGTTAATATTACTTTCTGTTGTATTGATTTTGTGTTAAAATTGTTATATTCGCAAGCAACCCCGTTCCTTACATTATAATGGCGACTCAATGGAAATATAGCGAAATGTTGGCGATAGAGCCAAAGTGGCATCCTTTTTGGTAACCATGTTGGCAACGTGGTGATTGATTGAACGGTGCAGAAGTTGCTGTAGAGCCACCTGGTAGGGAGCTGCAACAAAGAGGATGGCACAAAAAATACATATGTATGCCGATTTTCATAGTGATCGGTTGAACGGTGTTGGAGTGAAGCGATTTCATATATACGAGCATCCAGTTTTATATATATAGATATAGTAAGATTAAAAATATTTTTTAAATTCAAATCTTTGGCAAAAAATGAAGAAAAACCGACATACTTCCGAAACATTTATCTTTTATGAAAGATGTTTCTATACTATTTACAGCTAGGATTTCAATACAGAGCCTAAACTATAATTTTTGAAAAATTCACATTATTTTCAGAGTTACAATCCATTAAAACAATAACCAGTGTTTTTTTTTGGTTAAAATTTCTCAATTCTAATCTACTAAAACATGAATAAATTCACTCCTAAATTGTATATTTCATGGCTAATTTCGTCGAGTTATCTTGTTTCTACGTTTCGTGATAACTCAACAAATTGCAAAGCCAGCTACTTTGCATCTACTGGTCAAAATAATGGCAATAAAAATGCAACAGGAAATGAAACCAAACAAGATAAAAGCGTCAAATTTAATTTTTTAACGTTGATGACGAGCAGACTAGACAAAAGGTGAAGAGAATTTTACTTGTATATTCGGCGTTAATATATCCCATAGCTTGATAACGTTTTATGATGAAGCAAAATATTTTTATCGCGGTTCATTCAATTCTCTTCATAGATTTTATTATATCCCTTAATGTCTTCTTTATAATCATATTCTATCTCTCATTGTCGGTAAAAGGTACAGTGTAATAAAGTTACAAAAGTTTGTCAATGATTAATTATACAATTAGTAAGAGAAATTTAGTATTCGAATACATGAATGTTATCGAGCAGACGATAATATACCGCAAAAATATCAAATTAATTGTAATAGAATTTCAATGATATGGTTCAAGTAATTTATCTACATAATAAAATGCTTCCAATTATTATACCTGAGTTGTGAGAGTTTAGAAAATGAAACATTTAAATTTACAAATATATTAGTAGAACTTCACTTTCGCAGATGTTTAATTTATTTAAATTCATAGATTTGAACTGATTTAAGAATGTGATGCTCATATACATCCATTTCACGATTTTTTAACTTTTAAATGTATAATGTTGCTAATTGTTTACATTTCAGTTCCACTCAATTTTATTCAAAAATTTGAGTGTATGAGCGTTTCCAAACTCACATTGATAATCATAGACAAAAAAATCTTGTGAGAAAGAAAAAAACTTGACACTACTTTTAGCAAGTAAGGTTTTTTTTTTTTTACATTTTAATGTGGTGGGGGTTTAATGCCTTACTTGGAGAGATATTTCCTATTTCCATGTTTCCTATGAATAATTGATTTATCTAATAGGAAAAAAAATACTTCACATCTGCAAGCTGTCAGTGTTTGATGTTGCCTTTACAAATTTAATTTGATATATGCTAGATTTTTGAGAGATACTTTACGTTGCCAAAAGTATATACATACGATTTTTTTCGAAATAAATACTCAATAGTATTGCTTGGATTTACTTATTTGTTTTTTTATATAACCAATGACTACATTCCAATAAAAAAAACGATTTTTTAAAATTCAAAACAAAACAAATCATGCATTTAAGGGTTAAATATTTCCAGATTTTTACCAAAAATCTGGAGATTAAAGCCTTCAAAATAATCTGAAAAATTATATGGAGAAAGAAAAGAATGAGTCTCCATTTGAATTTTAGGCAACACCGCTTAAAAGGTTTTTCGAATACATTTAATAATTTCAAACAAAAGTATAAAAGTAATTTTAAAACATTATCATGGAATAACAATACTAAATTTCTTCAGCCCTTCCAAATGATTCTGCATTCCAATAAATGAGTTTGAATCACTTAATTTATTTCCGTAGTATTTGAAATACACAATGTAACTGAGCAAACGATAATATTCTACCAAAATATAATTTTGAAAAGTGGCAACCTCAGCTTAAACCTCAGTTTGTTTGAAGTTAAACTACTGACAGATATATTTGAAAATATATTGATTTATATAGATTTTTTTTCTTATTTTAATTTAGAATTTAGAAGATTTTATCTTAATTTAGAATATTGAATGCATGGATTGTATATATTTGATGCCAAATTATGGACTATAAACTTAAAATCAAATTATTTCATCCTGAGAATTGAACAAAAACATTAA
This sequence comes from Trichonephila clavata, assembly GCA_019973975.1. Classification (NCBI taxonomy): domain Eukaryota; kingdom Metazoa; phylum Arthropoda; class Arachnida; order Araneae; family Nephilidae; genus Trichonephila; species Trichonephila clavata. Next base: position 101,750 of record BMAO01019187.1, on the reverse strand, counting down.
TTCTTTAATCATTTAAAAAATATTCAAAAAAATTTATATCTTTCAACACCAAAATCAAACGATAAATAGACGAGTTTGTTTTTATGAATTTTTTTCTAGATAATAATTGTCCCATACAATTATTTCAAAACGAAAACGACAGGTGTTTTCTAACCTTTCTCCATCTCATTGAAATTCAAAACTTTCAATGCTTGTTTAACATCTTGCTTTTCACCACACCAGTTTCTTTCCACGAAATAATTGTGAAACAATATTGTTATTGATAAGAACTTTGTTTTGTCTTTCTTTCACTTTCAGCTGCGAGGTACGGTAACACTTTTGACAAATTTGATGTCTCTATTATGGAAGTAGAGAGAATGAAAGAAAGGCAAAGAATAGTGTGTGTGCAGTGTTTGAAGTTTCCGGGCTTTGTATGTAACATTGACCTTGTTATCGACGGGTTTGGGGCCAAGTTGGTGCCGTGTTGGGATATATGCGTCTTCAACAAGTTATAATTAGAGTGGTTTCAATTGTACAAGAATAGCCGCTGTTAGCTGTGCTGAAATTTCTGAATTGTTGTGATTCTGTCTGTTTTGCTGTCACTGGGTTTCCTTTCGCTTGAAAGATGGAAAAATGTCAAAATGCTATGCTTGGGGAAAAAATAAGATTCCTAATGGGTTATGATTATCTTTATTTTTATAACAGGTGCATTAAACTAGCATAAAATAAATGAAATAAATCATACATTTCGAGAAATTCAATTATTATTTTTATTTGTATGAACTGTGTTTTACAAGAAATTTCAAATGAAAAGTCTAAATTTTTAAGAAAATATATTAATTGTTGAGAAAATATTATAAATCTAGTTATGTATTGTTGCAGTAAAAAATAATAGTTAAAACAATTTCGTCAAATTAATAGATGTCGCCAAATACTGCAATATACAGCCAATACTGTGGAGGCCATATACAGAGGAACCCATTCCCGAGACGTTCGATCGAACACAGTCATATATAATGATGATACATTTGGTGACATTTTTTTAAATTGGCGATGTCTTTTCGTTTGACGAAATTGATCGACGATATAAAACGTACATATCGAAAATTCTGTAACCTCACTTTGTTTTATTTTTCATTAAGTGAGAGAGAGAGAGTGATTTATCTTTTAAAAGTTATTTCTTAAATAATTCAATATTAAAGATACTTTTTGCCAAAAAAATTCGCGAAAATAGGTTACACAGGAACCCAAAATTCTTATTTGATCAGAAAGATAATGGAAAAAGAAAATTAGATACGTATTACACCATCGACCAGTTTCGTCAAATTGAAAGACGTTGCCAGATGTTGCGATATATAATCAATGGAGGATCCTGTTCCCATGCACGTTCGAACACAGTAATAACAACGATGACAGTGTTTTGCAACATTTTTTGAATTGGCGATATTTCTTCGTTTGGCGAAATTGGTCGTTGTTATAATACATAAGTACTCAAAAGATATATGACTTAAGTTATTTTTAATCAATTGTTACCTTTCTGTGAATCTGCATCTTAATTATATTTAATTTTTTATCAATGATTTTTTTTAATTCAAAATGTTGAATGCTATTCCTATTTTGCTTGTAAATTTGTAAATTTAATATAATATTTTTTTTATATTGAACACAATAGTTGCGTTTTTGATTATTTTGAAAAAATTTTAAAATATTTTAAGGATTCAGGTTTTTTTTTTCTTATAACATTTTTATTGTTTGGTTTAAAAAAATTTCTGCTTCTATTTTAATATTCAATTCAAAAATTCACGCATCAATTTCTTCATTATTCAGGTAAAAATGATAGTATAGATTTTATGAAAGCCTTACAATTAAATATATAAAGAACAAAAAACTGCGGTTAACATAATAACTAAAAGTTTTTTTTAAAAAAAAAATGTTTATAAACGTTTTACACACTTATTAAAAATGATTGCAAACGGAAAAAATTTAATTTCATAAGAATTTAACGAAAATAAAAAAGTATTTGGTACCCTTTTCCACTTTCATAACAACATTATATATTTGGTAAAACAAAATTATGGATTTATCGTTTTTAAATAGTGAAAATGATAAATTCATTAATTTTTTTAATTTTGGAAGAAATATTTTTAATATTAAGGTATCCAACTACTCGCGTCAACTTTTTTTTAGAAAAATGGAGATATGAGGATTTTTTTGTTGTATTTAGATTTGTTTAGTTCATTTTAAGAAAAATATGCTAAAATTACGAAGATAAAAAGAAATTATTATTACAAAAATGAGTTGGAAAATGGGTAAACATTTACTAAAAATGAAAAAAAAAAGCGGTTCACTTTATACAAAAAGTTTATGAACAAATTTTTCAATTCTGATGTGTGCTATGTTATTCATTTTTGAAATGACCTTCAGGATAAGAGATATTATAATTTTTACAAAAACTAGAAAACTTTAACTTAGTTATTATACGAAATTTCTTAAAATAACAGTGATTTTATTAACATAAATGACTGTAAATTTTGTAATAAAACAGCGATTGATAAATTTGAAGATTAAAACACTTCTACTACTATACATAATATACAAAAAAACTTTCCGTTAGTTATTTTCAAAACTCTTTTAGTAATCACTGTTCCGTTTGAGCATTTTAAAAAAAAACTCATTTCGAGTAAAACGCTTTTTAAAATATGACATCTTGCTTAAAGTAATAGCATTTGCTTTTACTAAAACACTTGTAGTTTTTGTTCTAGTGAACAGAAAATAATAAACTTGGTATTTTTATAAAGCGAGTAATTTGGCCTATAAAATAAAATCATTAAAAAAAATGTGTCAATTTTCGGCAAAATTCTTAATTTTAGGGTAGTCGGATACCTTAGCAAGTGTTAATCCAATGTAAAAAAAATTACAAAGGAAAAATGTTCAAATTTTTGTTATCCTTGAAATTTTTTTGTATCCTTGCTTCAAAATTTTAATTTTTTTTTCTTTTCATATGTACATATAGTTCCGAAACATATACAAACTTTATAAAAACCTGAAATTAGGAAAATTTTATTCAATTTTCTAATATTTTTGCTCTGCAAATGCATTTACTCAGAAATACCTCGACGATTTTGAGGCTCGATCTCACTCTCTTCAAATTTTTATTAATAGCTCCTTATATTATATTTTGAGGAATTCCAATGAAGTTATCCGGGGAACTCATTAGTTCATTTTAAAATTTTTGTAGAAAAGCTTATCTGGAACTATATTCTGAGAAATCATGTTCCCCCACATAAAAGATAAAAGTAATACTTTAAATTTACAAATAGTTACGAAATGAGTGTTAGAAATGCTATTAATATTATTCAGGGAAATATTTATTTCAATGGAATTAAAATTAAATCATCATTGAGTTCAGCGAATATATATTCCCTCCCACGTGGCTAATGCAAAATATTTTACTATACATAAGGGCTTTTATTACATTTAATGGCTCCTCTAACACCAATTATAATGTAAAATTTTATATACTAATATTCTTGCCTTATTATTTTACCGATTTCTTCTCATTCAATCCTTTTTCTATTTTGGAGAAAAGTGATTCCCTCACTCACTCATCAAGAGATATCCGAAACTATCAGACTTTAAATTTGGAAGACAAGTTTCTTTCGTGGAGTAGAGATCCACTAAGAATGGATTTTTTGCAAGAATAGACTCCAAAAGAAGGGTGGGAGTTTCGGGACCGTTGTAGGCAAAAATTTCCATTTTTGAATTATTAGACTCAAAAATTTGAAATTTAGCAAGTATGCTTCTTTTGTTGAACAGAGAGCTGCTAAGAGTGAGTTTTTGGGGAAATCAATTCCAAGGGGGCTTTTGGGCCATAAAGATAAATATTTTTTCTCTTTTAAAGATTCAAGTCCTGTCATTGCTATATCAAAAGAAGAAGGCCATAAGAATGTTTTTGAATGCAATCGAAAACTAAGCATTGCCTAGTTATTCTATGAAATAACTGAATTATACACTTTAACTGTAACATACATGTATAATAAGATGTGCTTACTGTTTTCTTAAAGTTAAAAAAAGGGTTAAAAAAGTCTGTATACGTGGCAGAGGTAGCCTTAGGACTATTGAGAAACCTTTAAATCACTCAGCCATATCTTGGGAGGGATGCTCAAAATTTTGGGCGCCTACGATGTCAGGCTGATACATAAAGGGGGAAGGGGGGCGATCGAAAATTTAAGAGCCACTGCCGTATATTTTGTATCATTTTGTTCAATCCCATTTTACTTCAGTTAAGTTTATACGTCTGTATAGTATTTTACAATATTTGTGTATCTTGTTTTTTTTTCCTTTTTGAAATGAAAAAAAAACCAGGTAAAAAACATTCTTTTTCACTCAATGGTTAAAAATTTCCTACTGTTGAAATATAAAAACAATGCACATTATATAATTTAGTGTATTCTAATTTAGTGCATTCTAATTAACGATGTATCAATGTTTTCATTTTCGTTTTTTTTTTTTTTTTTTAGTTTCGCTATTTTATTTTGATGCAATTTGACCTTTCTTTTATTATTTTAATATTTCTTTTCACGAATAAGATAGAAAATATTTTTAAAACATTAAAATATCGCAATAAATATTTTAAATATCCATTAATTTAATGTATTAAATTTTAAGTTTTATAAATTTTACTAAAAACACCCATTGTTCTAGAATGCGAGGTAAAAATTGATACATTTTCATTGAGAGGTTGCTGTTTAGGGAAAATATGTTATTAAAAATCAAACTATATTTTAATTTAGTTTTGAAAATTGTGGTAGCTTAGTGGTTTTGGTAACGAACTCGCGGCCGGTGTGTCATGAATTTGAGTTTTAGGGCCATTGAAGGCCTACCGGGTAGATAGGCTGATGCACGTTAAGGAATCCAACTACCCTAAAATTGTGAATTTTGCCAAAAATTGGCAAATTTTTGTATGATTTTATTTTATGGACCATCTTATTAGCTTTATAAAAATACCCAGTTTATTATTTTCCGTTCTGTAGAACAAAAACTACATGCGTTTTAGTAAAAGAAGATGCCGTTACTCTAAGCAAGATGTCATACGGATATCAGACTACGAATCCTGCGCGTGTGCAGTACCGCTCTGAGCTGTAATAGGATAATTTTTGTCCGTCTACTTGGATGATTCACATATTTTAACACTTCTCTTGACTACATGATGCTTGATAATGTCCCTACTCACAATCTCAATATATGATTAATTCACAGTAATTAATTTCACCCGTTAGGGAGACATAAAAATAAAAGCCTATACTATTTTGTTCCGTTGGCGATCCCTGGACATATAATGGAGACAATTTTAAAAAATTTCTAGTAAAAACCAAAAAAAACGTCATTTAAACGTGTGAATACCGGTATTACAAAATTGTACAAATGGCTCAGAATACTGGTATTAGGTATCTTGGTATCCCGGTATTGCAATCTCTACTCACAATCTCAAAAGATACACAAACCAGATCAATCAATGGCCGTATTTCGACTAAATAAGTTGAATAATTGTTTATGTTAGGCCTAGCCCTAGACATGGACAACGGTCATTACATAATAATACAGTCTTACTACTTTTGCCAGTTGACATGCTGTTTGAAATTCCATGTTTTTCGGAGAATATGTACGGGAATAATTTTTTACCATTAAAATTATCCAGATCATGATCTTAATAAGACAAATCGAGAACAAAACGTCTCCCCCCTCAAGTACGAGACCCTGGGCTGGAGCCCAGTTGGCCCATGCCTTAAGAAATCCCTGAGAACACGTGATTGCATTTATCATGTGACAATGAATTTAGCCCATTGGATTAGAATAAAGGATCCCGAAACGAGTTGAGTATATTTAACCTGAATTTTCCTAGAAAATTTTTTAAAAATGTATAAAAACCAAGTATTGAACGGTGGATAAAAGGTAAAAAAAGGAAGCACAATCCCTCGTCCGAAACGACTATCACTCACAAAGAAGAGAGAAAAAGAAATGAAAAACTACAACCCCCATGAACTTATCCATTCATTTCCCCTTCAAAAAGTCACAGCCCATCCGCCAACAAACAGATACTAAAAGGCTGTCGCCTCGGAACGCGCGAAGACATGCCTCATCCACAGGGTCACACTAGACCTCTCACATGCATTACACAACCTCCAGATAAAAAAAGAAAGAAACGGACACCGTAATCATTTTCGCAGCAGCAGCAGCGGGACAATTTTGTCAGGAGGAAAAAGAAAGAAAGTAACCCAATAGCAACAGGCATACAACTCAGTTGCAGCAAAGTGGTCTGGAGCGTATGGCAGGTCAAATATGCTTGACCTCAAAGGGGTACTTAAAAGGGTGCCTAGACAACATGCCTCTTGTGTGGGGTGTCTTCCAGGCAGCCAGAAATGGTGCTGGTTGACTTACAAATGCTTGGAGAGATGTTAATAAATATGGCCCCGAAAGAATCTGACTTGTTTGATAGTCACTTATGAAGAGAATCCATTTGTTTCTACTGAATGAATCTCTACTGTTATTCAGTTGGGTGTTCTTATGTCGTCCTGATAATCGAATTTGAGTTCGTAGCATTAAAAAACTGGGCTGAGCAGCATCATTAAAAGATTTATAGCAGCGTTTCTCAAACTGTGGGGCGTGATAACTCTACGAGGGGGGTGCAAGTGTATTGAAAAGTCGGAAACAAAAGATAATATTTTAAAAATTATCAATTTACTGACAGTAAACAAAAGAAATACATTCTGGCATAATAAAATATACATCTACACTGATATAATGCATTCATAAATGTATCAGTACTGCACACAATATATTTTATAATTAATTTATTAATACTGAGTTAAGAACACGTTTACTAATTATCAATGACCCCATGGGCTTGCCATATATTAATTATATACAAAAATTAGCACACTTATCTTGATAATTTGCACGGTTTAATTTTATTGCCCTTACTGCCGATTTAAAACTACGCGATTCGCTTTCCAATGCCACCGTTTTCTACGTAGGCGAGCATATGGGATTTATTGAATAAAAGTTTTAGCTATACTTGGCAAAATATTATTATTTTAAAGGCATTTTTTATACCTTCGGTAAAAGCCCATGCAACGCCGGGCCATGAAAGCTAGTTTTTCATAAAAGGAGAATTTTGAAATTATGTCATTTTCCCTTTCTTTATTTATTTTTGCTTATTTTGCATTTGAATCATTTTTTTTTCTTGTAGAAATATTCTTAAAATAATTTTATATGTATATTTTAATATAGTGACACTAAATATTGAAAATAAAAATGTATTCATTTAGAAGCTTTTTTCAAAATTACAGTGAGTTACCTTGAATAATTAAGTTAATTATTGAGCTGGATTTCATAACAATATTAGTTAAATCAAGTTAGTCAATCAAGTTAAATAATCAATTAGTTAATCAGTTAAAATTATCATATTTTCTATTTTGCAGCATTTACCGGTATTCAAATGAAATTTAACAACATTTCCATATATAGTTACAGCTGTATTCAAATTCATTGAAGGTAGGAAGAAAAATACCATCTATGGTTTGAAGTGACTTTTTATCGGAACGAACATGTTCGATTAAGAGTCAGAAAAGAATTATTAATTATCTTTTCAAACCTTGAAAATATACTACTTCTTTTTAATTAATTAAACTGAAGTTTCCCTTAAGAAATAATAGTTACCCTATTTCTAAACATGGTTCATCGCGTGGCTCCAGGACGAAATCTTGTAACTTTATACCTAATTAGATTTCACTGTGTCAAGCTGATAAAGTATGATAATCACTAAAACGTAGTCTGCATTTTAAAGTTTTGCAAAAATACCATGAAAAGTTTTTAACAGATAACAGAATAGGTCCAGAAACGATAACACACGCACAAATAAAGAAGTTTTAAAAGTAAATAAAAACTAAACTTGTGGGTTTTTCCCGTATTGCAGACAGACATGGTAATTGTGTGCCAGATGCTTCATTGTACTACTACATTATATTTACTACAAATATGTTAATTTCAAAGGAGGTTAAGAATCTTTTTTAGTTTGTCGAATAGGAGATATTTAATGATTAATAAAGTCAAAATGTTAAAATTAGTATGCATCCACTTTTTTAGTAGCAGCATTTCTGTAAACCACATCTTTTATTTAACATATTTCAGTTTTAGATTGCAACAACAACAAAAAAAGACAGAGAAAAAGTTTAAGTGATGATATTTTTATATACCAAAAAACAAATTTATAAAGATTCTTAAAGGTAACTACACAATCTGAAATTTAAGGGGTATGTATATTTCAGCTCAAAAGCTATACAAAGGGCATTTAACGGTTTATCAATCCCTTAATAAAATTTCTTCTTTACAATGGACTAACTTCATGGGACGTCACAATCACGTGATAACTACAATCACGTTTTTCCATCCAATTAGTTCATAACTTCGTGTGACGTCATAATTACGTGATAACTACAATCACGTGTTTCCAGTCAAACAGTTCATAAATACATGTAACGTCATAATCACATGATAACTACATTCCCGTGTTACCAGTCAAATAGTTCATAAATACATGTAACGTCATAATCACGGGATAAATACAATCACATGTTTCCAGTCAAACAGTTCATAAAGTCATGGGACGTCGTAGTCACACACTTAATACAATCACGTATTTCAGCCAATCAATGCATGTCCTTCGCTATTGCCAACTTTTATTTCTTGCTGAAACTTTCTTTTAAAAAGTACATATTAATCAAAAATTATAGAGTACATAGATAAACAAAAAGCATTCGATTTAAAAGTACGTGTATAGCATATATTTTTTACAATTTTGAAAAAAAATTTGAACAACTTTAGCATTTGAACATTTTTATCCAATTAACAAATGTGAAGTTTTATTTAAATTTCACAGATAGAACAACTGGTGCAAGTCTAATGTCAGTTTGTTTCGAACTCAATGAAGAACACATGATTGTATCATATGACCATCATGAATTTAATCCATTTTTGCATAGTGATAGAATGGCCCTTAAATATATCGTTATTGTTTTATAAGCTATAAAAAATCGCAAAGAATTGATTCAATTTCGCCAAGAAAATTCTTTTTCAGAACGAGAAATGCTTGACAATTTAAAAAACAACTAATACATGCAAAAGTTAACACGCTTTTTTACCAAGTCCTTACCAAATCATATTAAAACACATTTATGTTAATCTTCTAATCACTTTAAGTGGGATATTTTTTTTATGTTTGATAATTTCATCGTAAAAAAAGTTACATAATTCAATCTCGTATTTCTTACGAGTGTATAAGAACTCTTAGAGCCATTCCGTCTACTACGAGTTCCGTGTAGTGTATTAAGAACACTGAAATCGAACACTTGGGTTTCGAATGTATGAACTGTAATGATGTGATAGGAGAATTTTCCTCGTCCCAAGACTCTACGGCGACATAACTAGACTTTATTATTAAGTAGTAGTGCTTAGCATACTAAGAAAAAAAGTTCAGTTACAAGTGGAAAATATACTACTGTTAAATTTCGAATCAGAGATAAACTATCTATGAAAAACATGATTCGAAATCTATTTTAATCAAATTAATTTTTTTAAAGTTTAGGAAACCAGTTATTTTTTTTATTTTAAATAAATATGCCTTAAATATTGAGTCTTTTAACATATTCCAATTGTTCTATATAGCATAATATATACTTCGTTTAAGTTTTTTCTTTTTTTTTAAATTTAAACTTAGACATTTAAAAAAATTCTGTGTTTTGTTCTTTAGTAAAATTCTAAAAGAGTCAACAGGTTGAAAGTAAAAGTTTTATAAAAGACGTATGGAAACAATAACCTTTAACCGAAAGAGCAGCTGAACGAACACCTGTCAGAATATGTCTCGTCTGTTATTCTTAAATGCGCTATATTTTATAATAGTCCCTATTTTAAAAAGGCAATTATCTGCTTCAGTAAAAATTAATTGAATATTTAGAATTATCATTTTATCAAACATATAAATACAGAATTCACCTAATCATAATTATAAAAATTTAACTACAGCCAACAATAAAGATAGATGTGTATTTATAATTATTTGTTTGTCTCATTCAAGTTAATTTAAGTATTGGACTCTATAATATAAATAATGATAATTAAAATCCATGAATTTTACGAATGGTTAGCATCTATATTTTTAACCGTTCTATGATTTATAAACATTTCAAACTTTTTCAATACGTACATTATTTTAAATATATTATTTTTGTCATTGTCCCATAAATTAAATTTTCAACATTTTAAGAGTGTTTTTTGAAATTGAAATAAAGTTTTCTTTTGCAAATTAGTTTTGAAAAAAAAAGAAATTTGTAAGAGATTTCAAGAGTCTCTTTCTTCAAGTAAACTTGATCTTTTGTTGTAACCAGTTCACGTATCTAAATTATCTAACTCTTTATCTTGTTTTTCTTTTCTTCTATGACCTAATTAAATATGTACATAAGGTCTTGCTATTATCTATGTTAATAAGAAAATCTATGTTTTTAGTTCTTCTACTTACTTCAAATCGCATTTAAAATATGAATTTCTAAGTATTTACTGTGTTTCGAAATTTAAAAAAATATTGTACAGCTACTGTTTCAATGGTAAGAATTTTAACATTTACACGAACAAGTAATGGATGTCGAAAGTTATCGTAATTTTTTTTTTCTCTAAAGATTTATTTATTGTCGAAATAGACTGATGTGCGTAACTTCATAAAGTTTCTCAATAAAGTAGTTATATGAATATTTTTTAAAAGAAACTATTGATATCCTAAATTTTATCTGTTCAAATACATAAAAGTGATCGAAATCTCTGTTTGGTCGACGCCGAAAATGGCGAAAATTCGAACTGATACATTACATATTTGCGTAGAATTGCATATAAATTGAGAATTACTCAGTTTGTGTGAATTAAATCTAAGAAATATTAACTTAATCTGTGATATTCTGTATTATTCTCATTATGTAATATTTTTTTATTCTACAATATTCTGTAATATCTTTATTCTACAATGTCCTGCAATATTCTTATTTTGTAATATTTTCATGCTACAATAATCTGAAATACTCTCATTCTGTATTATTCTTATTCTACACTATTCTGTAATATTCTCATTTTGTAGTATTTGTATTCTACAATGTTCTGTTTTTTTCTCATTTTGTAATATTTTTATTCTACAATATTCTGTAATATTCTTCTTCAGCAATATTCTCATTCTGTAATGTACTTGTACTGTAATATTTTCCTTCTGTAATATTCATGTTCTGTATAATTGCCTGTAAAGAAAACAGGATAATTTTCTTGGGAAAATTCTATAAACTGCAGAAAACACGCAAACGATTTTCACAGCGGACTAAAATTTTAATAATAAACAATGGCAACACAAAAAAGAGCAAATTTTTTTTTTTAAATTCCGACTGTGATGCGTTGCGCCATTTTTAATATAAATAGAATGTTTTTTTTATACCAATAATATTCAAATGAATAATATAATAATATTTGCCGGACTAATTCACTTGAAAACTGATGTTAAAAAAAGGAAGAAACCAAAATACATTTAAAAAAAATTCAGTGTTAATTTTAGCTTCTTTCAGCGATTAATTTTCGAATTATTTGCACAGGTAGCTTCTAACATATTCTGCATAATCGTAGTTTATTACATCATTTTATTCCAAAATTCTATAATCGCTTGGGGCAAATAAAAGTAGATTTTCATGTAGCATTTAAGCCTGTCTATTGACGGCGCGATTTATACATCTTATGAGTATCTAACAGAGCGAGGTGAGCTGTATAAATACTGGATGATTGCAGATGAAGATGATCACGCGTTGGACAATATGCAAAACAAGCGCGTAATAGTTTATATCCGAATTGCTCAAACATCTTTCTGTACTCTTTAGCGAGGCTGGATAAATATATCACGTACGCTAGACGTCAGAAAGAAAAAGAACGGCGAACTTCACTCCATTGTCTCCGTGACTGATGATTACTTTTCTTTTTTTATTTTCTCTCCAAAGAAGATTTATCATTTAGATGTAAAAGAAAAAAGAAGGAAGAAAAATATATTTTTAGATTTCAATTTTAACTTTAGTAGTTTTGTTTTGTGTTATCTTAAAGTGTTGTAATGGGTACGTGAGAGCGATTCTAAAAGAGTATAGAACCCGAGTTATATATATGTTACCGTTAAAGTGTGAAATCCGTTATTTCATAGAACAACTAGCTATTTCATGAAATAGCTAGACAATTCAGTTAAAGTATATAAAATTATTGAATTCTATGATTTAACTAGGTATTCTATAGAATAACTAGGCCCAGTGGTCGAGTGACACTACAGGTTCGGGTTCTATTCCCGGGAAGGGCAAGGTCGACTCAGTCTTTCATTCTTACTACATTAGGTCCATAAAATGAGCACCAAGCTTTCTAGGGGACTTAAGCACTGGTGGTGTCGCTTCAGACTAACCACCTGATCGGGACATCTGTTCATGCACCTCAGCGACCAATGGACACGCTACTGGGATGGGCACAGTATACTGGCATACTGGCCCTCATAGGCTGTTGCGCCACTGAGTTTGAGTTCTATAGAATAACGATTACTTGATCGTTAAAGTATGAATTACGACACTCGGAAATTCTTTGAACCGGTTATAGCTGCTTTTAAGTTAACTTTGAACCGCAATTTAAAGTGTCATCACAGTGATCCTTACTCAAATAAATAATGAAAAAGAAAATAAAGGTGTTTCATAAAATTTAAATTAATATTCTCTTACATTTTTGTTTGAAAATGTTTCCAAGGTGTTTTTATGAAGAAACAGTTTTTCTTACCAGCATCTATTTTTTGATTTTTAAATGTAACTTTCTGCAACATATTCTTTTCCCCCTTTCTGCTTAACTAATGATAGCAATATGAGCAATTTGTTAACTATATCATCTAATTTTCTTATTATTTATCAATTAATCATCCACAATAGGGATAAAATATTTTTTTCGAGAGATTTTAGCTATTCAGGATCAATTAATTTATAAAATAACTTTGAAATTGTATATTTTTCACATCACTTTTTCACTTCATAGAGTAACTAGGTAAGGTATCAAATTTTTCTTTTATTATATACTTTAAATAAGACTTGCCTAGTTATATCATGAAATACCTAGTTATTCCATGAAATAACTGAATTATACACTTTAACGGTGATGTATATAATTTTTTTTTCTCCATATTTTTAGGGTTTTGAATTTTTTTTTGATTTTTGCTATTTTAGTTAAAATGTTTTAGTTTCCAGTAGTTGTTTTATAAAAAAAAATTCTTTTAACTTTAGACTTGATAAGAAGCAATTTTAATTCATTAAACTCGGATAATAACGCAAGATTTTGTCCAATTTATTTATTTAATTTTTAGCTGCAAGTAATAAAATATTTTGAAAAATGAACAGTCGTGAGTGAACTTTTTGCCCTTTAATTCGTGGCTATATCGGGGTGTAAAAAATACAAACTTTTTGCACTTACCTTTTGGAAATTTTATAACAAGAACTACACAAAAAGTATTCACAGTTAGAAATACAAGCATTTTATTAAGCAGCTAAAAATACAAGGGGGTGATCAAATGAAAAGGTACGAAACGACACGGTGGGTACACAAATATAGACTTTATTCAAAATATACACCATAGGCCTGAGCACAACGATCCCACTGATGAACAAGCCGCAGGATTCCTTGTTCCCAGAATTCCTGTAGCTGTGACGAGACCCAGTCCTTCACAGTGTCCTTGAGTACGTCGTCCGAGTTGAAGCGCTTTCCTTTCAGGTGTTTCTTCAGTGGACCAAACACATGGAAATCGCAGGGTGACATGTCCGGACTGTAGGACGGATGGTCCAACGTCTCCCATTGGAACTTGTCCAGTTCCATTTGTGTGACTCTGGAGACGTGTGGACGCGCGTTATCATGGAGCAGAACCACACCCTCCGTGAGCAGCCCCGGTCTTTTGTTCTTGATGGACCTGCGAAGGCGTCGGAGTGTCTCCCAGTACACATCGGAGTTAATGCTTTTTCTGTGCTCGAGTAATTCTGTGCTCGCATCATTTGGACGCCGCTTTTTATAAGAGCTTTGCTCTCTCCTGCGCATGCGGCACCGCGCATGATCCGATCCAGTCAGAGTCTCCAATGGCATCCGAGATGTCTCGCTACATTCTCCTTGCGGAATATGCAAATATTTACTCTTTCATTTTTATGTCGTTTCGTACCTTTTCATTTGATCACCCCTTGTACTATCAGCGAATCATTGGAAATTTTAAAAACAGACTAATAATGTTTGATAATCTTTTTGATTTCTGACTCGGAAGAGTTCTTTTTCGACTTTATGCAGAGAAGAAAATAATGCCTCATGTACATCCTGCTGCATGAGGTATGTTTTCAGTTTCCAAACAATGTAAAGGCTTCGATAGGAGTTACAGAAAGGAATATCTTGCCCTATTCAGAACTCATGCGATAGGTTATACTTAAAATTCATCAGTTCCTGTAAAGTCTAATAATGAGTTCACCATTTTCCGTCGAAATTTGCAGCAAACAAGAAAAGTCTTATACAGTTCGGGACAAAAATGATATGTCATTTGAAAATAAATCCAATTTTGCTAATTCAAGTTAATAAATAAAAAATTAGGTTGCTGAAATAATTCGTCCTTTGGGGATTTATTATTCGTGGAATAGAGGTTTCTTGCCTTCATTTTAATCGGGGGAAAAGAAAAATTCGTTAAATCGTGAAATTCGTTAAATAGGGGTTCGGTAAATCGGGATCCGGCTGTATTTTATTTCAATATAAGACTCGTGTCTGCTATCCATTTTAAATGGCTATGTTAATCGATAACGATAGATTATAATCGATAGTGGGACCAAATGTAATCGTTATTTTACTTTCATTCACAAAACCTAGAATTAACATATTGATTTGAATACTATAAAGAGCAACAAAAAGGTAATAAATATTGAAAATTTCTTTGGAGTAATATATTTCCT
This sequence comes from Trichonephila clavata, assembly GCA_019973975.1. Taxonomy (NCBI): domain Eukaryota; kingdom Metazoa; phylum Arthropoda; class Arachnida; order Araneae; family Nephilidae; genus Trichonephila; species Trichonephila clavata. Next base: position 86,709 of record BMAO01019187.1, on the reverse strand, counting down.
CCAATAATGAAAATATTTCAAATTTTTTTTGTTGGTCAAAAAATTTACTATGAATCATTAAAATAGAGGTAAAAATATTTTCAATAGCGAGCATCAAATGCAATTTCATAGAAACTATCATTATCTTCTGCTCTGCATCTTATCTTCCCAAGTAACAGTTATCTCTTCATAAATTTTATCAATTTGTGTTCATATTAATTCACAAAATTACATAAAATATAAAATTTAAATAATTATTTTATGATTACTTACATAAATTATTTTTAAAAAATTCAAAAAAATTGGTTTCTTATGAATTATTTCCTTATTTCAGTTCGTTTGTTACCACACTACGTTATTTTCTTAACAGCCTTAACTTATAACGCCTCTTTCTATTTTAATTTATACAGTCATGGTTTATTCACAAATAAATTAGATTAAACATTTTGACAGTTTTATGTATGAGTTTAACATTATTAATTTATATCATAAAACACATTGAAAACAATTTGCAACAATGCAAAATAAAAAAATTATTTATATATTCAATTTCTTAAGCCATCACTTATGTTATTACTTATTATGTATTTTCATATCCCTTGAAGCGATTTTCATCAAAGAGTTTTCCCTCGATTTTATAACTATTCATTCATATGATTTTCTATAAATAATTCATTATCGTTTTCATATAATACGACGCAATGTTTCCCAAGTTTAAAGAAAAAAGTCATCTTATAAGAAAAATCATCGTTTTTGCAAGCTGTAAAATTTAGAAGTAAATTAATTTACGTAGATTTTTATTCTTGATCTTGATTGCATGTGAATAGATAATTTTATTTTCCAAAAAAAATATATCTAGATAATACTGCTTTGAAATAGATTATCTGGAAAAGAAATGCCTTTCAAAGAATTCCTATCTGAGAAATGGCAACAGATAAATTACTCCGAATTCGGTTTTTGATTCGTAATGTTTTTATTCTACTGATGAAAAAACGACATTTGATTAAATAGATGATAATACTACTAAAAATCGGAATACACTCTCCATTATAACTGCTAATCTTTCTAGAAAAAAAATAAAGAATTCTATTTCTACTGAAAAATTAAAACAAAAATTATTCTACTTAAGGTATCCGAATACGTTCGGAAACGTGATTTTGCAAAAGCGTACAAACGAATATATTTTTAATATTTAGTGTCACTTAGATTAGAATACGCGTATAAAATTGTTTTAAGAATATTATTACAATAAAAAAAATTTAACTGCTGTATTTTGGCAAAAAATGAACATAGAATTTTTTATTTTCAAAACATTCTTCTTTTATGGAAAATGCTAGTGTAATAATAATATTTTGCCTATATATAGCTCGGACCACTGTACAGAGCCTTAACTAGTATTTTTGAAATGCAGTAGAACGTCGTTTATCCGAACGTTTATTATCCGGAGCGCCAAATATCCGAACCAAAGTCCGGATACGTTTTCGAACAGTGCAATGCTCAACATTTGTTTAATGTGAGGCCAAAAGTGACGGGAAAACCCAAGGTGAAGGATATGTGGGGTGATTTGGTAAACATCTGCACGGAATATTACGTCAGTTTGTTTCCATTTGTTGAGTTTTGTTGCTGTAGAAACCTGTACAGCATGTGATGCAGAAGACTGTGGATTTCAAATGCTAAATAATGACGAGATAGTGTCTTCCGTGCAAGGAGAATACGACCCTGTCGACGATGAAGCAGATGAAGACGAAGGACAACAACAGTAACAATGAAAGTAGCAAGGGTCCATCAAATGCTGACGCATTTCTACGTTAGAGACAGCTATGGAGTGGTACGAACAACAGTCAGAGTGCTGTCCTACTCAACTACTGCTGCTGAAGAGAATCAGAGACCTTGCAGCGAAAAAACGAAGGTGTACTATGTTACAGTGAAAAATAAGTGATTATTTTCCGCAATTAAGGTAAAATTGCGACGCTTTGCGCCTATTTGGCTTTTTCTTCAAGTACGTTTCCCGCATGTAATGATTTTCAATATTTGTAGTCCAGTACCATATACTGCATGGATCGCTTCGTTTTCGGTTATCCGAACGGTGTCCGGTCCCAATTGATTCGGATAAACGACGTTCTACTGTATATAAATTATAGAAGTGGATTTATCCGTATTTTAATTCATGAAAGTGAAAACATTTTAAGAAAACAACACCGATTATTATTTCAATTGGTAGTAACTCTGAAAATAATGGGAATTTTCAGTAATCCTAGTTAAGGCTCTCTGGAGAAGTTTTAGCTATCAAAAAGCAAAATATTATTATTATAGAAGCATTTTTCATAAAAGGAGAATGTTTTGAAATTAAGTATTTCTAAGTTCATTTTTTGCCAAAACATCGCATTTAAATAATTTTTTACTGTAATAATGTTTTTAAGACAATTTTATTCGTGTATCCTAATTTAAATGACGCTAAATATTTAAAAAAAAATATTCGCTTGTAGGTTTTTGCAAAATTACGTTTCCGAACGTAGTCGGATACCTTAAAAACTATTTTCGAAATACCAAGTGAAATTATTTTTTGATTTTATTATAACAAACTCCGCTGGTACTTCATACATTGAAACATTTATTTCAGAGAGTTCTTTTTCTTTTAAAGTGAAATAAAAAATAATGTGCTCGAAAAAACTGAATATAAGCGAAAAGCTTAATGTAAACAGAATCTAAAAATAAAATCTACAGCTACCGAAAACGTTGGGGGGAAAAACAATCTTCAAAAATCCATTTATTACGTCTTCATATTTCTGGCATCTAACTTTTAGTAAGTCAGTAGAGCAGACGGATAATATACACAACGACGACGAAGGAATGAAAAAAGAAAGAATGGTCTAATTGCAAAAAGACATCCAACATAAACACTGCCTTTGCTATGATGCAACATGCTAAAAATGTCATATACATCTCTCAAAATGAAGAGGCAATCTATTTTTAATGTAGTAAAGAAAGCGTCTTGTTTTCTGTAAGCTTCTACTGTTACTTTGCCTCTGATGCAAGGCGTCGTGAATTCAAGTCTACCAAAACAAGAAGCTGATTCGGCGCGAAAATGAAGGAGAACGTTGAAGCCATGCTTTTTCGTTGGTACCCAGATTCGAAAGCGTAGCAAAGAAAACCGAATATAATACCCTGAAGTTACATCTTTCATGTTTTCTTTTCTTGTCTAAATCTTTTTGTCCAACTACCATCCAGTAGTTTGATAGATGACGTTCAGTAACGAATTCACACAGTTCAAAAACCAAGATGGCGGCTTTCCAAGTTCTGAATAATTCTTTGACTGGAACACACACGAAGTTTTGGAATATTTTACTTTAAATAAATTGTGGTGCGGAATTTTGCTAAAACTAAAAATAAGTTCTGAAGAATTTAAGAAATATGAGAGTGTGCTGGTATAATACAAGTGTAACAATTCTATTAGTCTGTTGCAAAAAAAGTTTATTTTGGAATCAAAAATTTTGAAACGAAAAAGTAAAATTTTCTTAGGAGAGGATTTCTGGGAAATAGCACACATAGCTGAATAAAAGCATGAAATAGAATGAGCAAAATACTGACATATTCAAGAGCAAACTTCAGAGAGCGTTAAAATGATTTTTGATATGATATTATAAAATCGAATACTTTTTTTAAAATTTAAGTGTAGCCAGAATATATTTTCAAAAGTCACATAAAAAATATTTCAACTTATTCAACTTCTAAATAAACACGTGATACCATTTGTGCTTCTCTACAAATTATAAATTAATTTTGAAGCAAATATATTAATAATTTAACTTAAATTTCTTACTGTGTGTGTGTGATAACTTTTAATTATTATTAATAAACAAAATGTAAAACTGCCCAAGGTATTTACTTAAATAATATTAATTATGGTAGTTTCAATTACATGAATATTAAAATTTATTAATATAAATAATGTAAGAATGTAAAACTATCCTACACATGCACACATTTCAATGAATAGATGAATTCTCAAATAAATCAGATTCTGTTTTATTCTTCCATTCCATTTAATTATAATTAATTTTTAAAAAAGTATATAAATGGATTTGCATGGTGGTTATCATAATTTCAAGATGAAGCTCAATTTTATCATGGAAGAATGAATCCAAAGTTATGTTTTGATTCTCACAAAAGTCAGGAAATATTTTATCATTCAAAATTACTGTTTCTCAATATATTTCGTAAACATTGAATATTTTCAAATTCTGGAGGAAATCTACTTATAAATCAACTTTTAGTAAATGCCGTTCAAATTTTATAAATGCATTTTAAAATTATTTAATCATTAGCTCCTAAATAAATTAATTTTTAAAGCTACTGATTTTACATTAAGCTTTTTTGAACTAGCAGTGCTTCTCAAACTTTCAATATTTGCGACCCAATTTTTACACAGTCATAATTTTTATCATGCCCCCTCCCCTCATAAAACAACTATGTATTGAATTCAATAATACTTTGACGCTAAAGCTACGATGCCACTTTAATTAGAAACTGAACAAGTTATCAAAAGATAAGTATCATATATATTTTGTATATAATTTTGTGTATTACAAGCCCATAGAAATCAATAGCAGTTACTACATTTGTTTTTAACTTAGTATTGATAAATCAACTGTCAAATACTTGTTGCTGTATTGATACATTTATATCTTATATCAGAGTGAGTATGTATTTTATTTTTTAGTTTGTTAGAATGTATTTTGTTTTGCTTCCTTTCAATAAATCCATAACTATATTTTAAACCTTTTATTTTCATTTTTTCAATATGCTCGCCCCCCCCCCTCCACGTAAGGTTGTTACGCCACACTAGGGGAGGGCCCCACGGTTTGAGAGATTCTGAGCCAAAGTAAAGAAACAGGTTAATAATTTAAAGTTTAAAAAAATGTAGTTTGAAGATATTTTTTGCTGGTACTAAAATAGAGTATGAGATAATGACAATAAAATTTTACTTCTGATGTATTTTCTAATTTGAAATTTATTTCAATCTCAGATCTAGTAATTTCAATTATGACAAAAAATTGTATAAAAATGTACGCTATTTGCAGTTAATTATTTTTATTTTAAATTAAATTCCTACGAGTGCACGTTACTTTGGATAATGTTTTGATTTAAAACTGGCTAGGATCTTAGAAATAATAATGTAAATTTTGACATAAATATATATTCTTTAAAAATCGTGTTATTCGGTTTTGAATGCGCGTAAGTTTTTTAAATTTCCTTACTGTATTCGATAAATTTTCTATGTTGCATCAAATTTACACAAATTAGTTTCTATTAAAAAACAATGAAGCAGGGAATTAAATTCAGTCTACTTTTTTTCTAAATTTGTTTTTGCTAAGAACTCACAAAATTTTTCGTATCTTTTTCCGAAATAAAAAAAAAAATTGAATATATATTTTTAAAAGGAAAAAAATTATTCAAATTTTATCATTATTATTTTCTTAAAAAAGATAAATTCCGAGAAGGAAAAAAGTAGTTAAAATATTTTTCTGTCAAATGAAAAAACAAATACAATAGCTGCCTTTTCCATCATGAACGCCAAATGTATGCTTTTTTTCGGGGGGGGGGGGGGGGGGGGTTGGAACTGATTTCATTTCAATTTTTTCTTTCTGGAATCCATTCCTTAGCTGATTTAAAACATCTGCTAGATTTTTTTTAAAAAAAAGTTTTCGCAATGATATAAGTTTCTGTAAAAAATTTACAATCTTTATGAAATAAATAAATGATGCAACATATCAAAGTTTCAAACTTTTTTAAGAAACAAAAATAAAAGAATAAAAAGAAAATGTTAAAAACAAACATATTCGGTTTCCTTTTTATTTTTTAATTATTTAATAAAAATTAAAATCCGTAAAAACGTTTTAGTTTTGTTAAAATTTTTAAAAACAAACGTCATGATAAAAATTTCACAAATTATTGACTGGATTTAAAGTTATTGAAGTATTTAAAAACATTATTTTTTCACTATAATACTATATTCAAGATTAATATTCAATAAAAAAATTATTAATGCAAGATTTTGTGGCAAAAGTATCATTTAACCACTAATTGATCAAGTTTTTGCAAATGTACTCTATGAAAGAAAAAGCATTAAATCCCCCATAAAAATAGATTACCTTTAAGGACATAATTTAATTATTAACGAAAATGCTCAAATTTCCTAACTTAATTTTGCTCTAAAAATAATTTTAACCATCTAACTATGTCTAAATATATCTATAATTATCTAAATTCAAATTCTTCTAATAAATATTTTAATTAATTCAAAAATAAGAGAAATAAAACATGCTTAATATTGTTGCATAAATTTCATAAAAAATTTGTTAATTCAAGATCCATTTTTTATCGATTGTTATTATTAATATACCTTTTTATGACAGTAAAATTAAAGGTTAAATTGAATGAATTGAAAAATAACTGGTAAAATTGAGTGAATTGAATTTCATTGATGAAAAATAACTGGAAAAGCAGAAATCCCACAGAAAACCATGAAAATCTCATCGGAAAACAGAAAGAAAATCTCTCAGAAAATATAAATCATAATATATGCTTAGAAATTCTATATAAACTCAAATGCGTTGTATTTTTACTAAAAAATCCAAATAATAAATTTAAATTTTGATGATTAAATTAAAATATCTCCTTAGATCCAGTAATTTACGCTCTAAAAAGATATTAATATTAAAATAAGTTATTTATTTTCTTTTTTTATGTTTATCATTAATCATTCCAATACAAAGAAACAATGTACAAAACAAAACAAAAATAATAAAAGGTTTGCATTATTTGAAATGTTGATAGACAAACTATTACGCTTTAAACTGAAGCAATTTTCAAAAGCAATCAGGTAGTTTTTATTATTATATAACTATTTAATGCATAATTCAATAATTTTCCCTTAAAATTTGATTCTAAACCGTAAATCATCAGTAAAATCAAATAATAAGTTTTGACAGAACGTAAGCAAGAATATTTATTGACAGACAGAAATTTTAATTCTCAAGTTCAAATTCCAATAGTTTGAATTTTATTAAAATTAAATTTTTGATCATTTATTAGGAAATACGCTCTGATTTATATAATTACATAACTGAAAATTTTGACAAATTTAAAGACAAGAAAAATATAAAAACTAGATTGAAAATAATCAAAGCATAAGTAATATATATAAAATTGTGAATTATATCATCAAAAAAAATTTTAAAATATCTGAACACGCGCATTCGGAGTACTTTTTAAAAATTAGCATTATAAATGCACATTATAAGTTTATAAATGCATTTTTTAGGAATAAATACCAATAAATAATAATATTTAACTAACAATATTTTCAAAATTATTATCTAAATATTAGAAAAATTATAAGTGAAAGTTTAGCATTTTTTTTAAAAAAACTTTAAAGCAATTAGAAGAAAATGTAATAAACTTATATCACTAAAATAAATTACTGAAACAAATTAGATGCATTTATCTAGAAAACTTACTAAAATTTTAATGTTTTATAAAAATTTTAGAGCTGATCGAGTAAATATTATAAGAAATGTGACATTCTTTATGAGGCCCTTATTTAAATAACAAGTCATAACTCAAAAAATATCATACAATAATAAATATTTTAGTACATTTTTTAAAAAATAATATGGATATCAGGCTCAAAAAGTTTCATAAAAATAGGTTTGTAATATTTTGAGCTATCAGACTCCCAATAACAATTGAACAATTTAAATTTCCACTTCTGGTAAATGAAAACCCCGCTACCAGTTTTTGAAACTTTTTAAAATTGATTGTAACTTGGCCTCCACGTAACGTAAAAACAAAACAAAGCATGTTTTGAAAAGCCTAAAGATAGCTCTAATAAAAAAATATGGTCATTTTAACATGTTTAGATACCTTAAGGCAAATTAGAAATAGTTTGAAGATATGTCGTCATGATTGCAAATACTAGTACATCATCCTCAGTCACTAGTATAGTATATTTGAGTAAAACTATTCCTTATTTTTAAAAATATGACTTCATATCTGTAATATTTTAAATTTTTTATTCTTGTTTTTAACCTCATTGCATTGTTGAGATAAAAGCCCGTTTCTTCTTTCACTTGTTGCTTGTATACTATTCAAAACACGAGTGAATACGGCATTTTTATAATAGTTCTATAATGTTATTTATAATTCTTCAGATAATTTTGCATTAAATTACATTAATAAAACTACAAACATTCATATATATAGTTATTATTTTTATCTGTTTTGGAAAAGAGGAATTCAGTTTTATACAGCAAGTGTACAATTTACTGTTAAATTACTGTAAAATAAAATTTGTTAGTAAAGCTTTCCTTGAGACAGGGAGGAAACATTAGAATTAATCCTGTAGGCCTAAGATGATTTTGGCGTCTGCTTTTTTTAAATTTTAAACTGATTTTTTATTTAAATTTTTTTTAAATGGCTATTCTGTTTATAAATAATAAAAGTTTACTTTCAAAATAAAGAGTGAATATTTTGTTATTAAAAATAAAAAATGTATACTATTGTTACAGTCAGTAGCACACACAGGAATTTTTCAAAGAAGGGGGGGGGGGGTCCAGGGTCGAAAGTCGATTATTCTTGTACCATGCTTCAATATATTCTTTCGATTTTGTCGATTTTCGAGAACAAAAAAACAGTAAAAAAATTATTATTTAATAATTAGCATTAATAAAATTAATTATGAATAGCAAATACTTAATTACATTTTATCTACTATATAAATAGGAATTCAATTTTTCAATTTATTGAACATTTTGCCCATGCTTTTTATGTTAAATCCCTGGATTTAATAATTAAAAGATTTTCTACACTTAAAAAAGGAAACACATTTTCAGTATTTTAGGTTTCCGACTACTGCGACAACTTTTTTTAAAAAAAATAGGGATATGGAGATTTTTTGTTGTTTTTAGATTTGTTTAGTTCATTTTGAGAAAAATATGATACAATTAAGAATAGAAAAAGAAATTACTATTATTAAAATGGGAAAGAAAATGGGTAAAAATTTACAAACAAAAACATAAACGTGGCCCATTCTGTACCAAAAGTTTATAAACGAATTTTTAATTTTCCAATTCTGATGTGTTTTTATGTTATTCCTTTTTGAAATGACCTTCAGGATAAGAGATATTTTAATTTTTACAAAAACTAGAGCATTTTATCTTTGTTATTATATGAAATTGCTTTAAAAAACAGTGATTATATTCACATAAGGGACTGTAAAATTTTGATAAATCTGAAGGTTAAAACATTTCTATTATTATACAGAACATACACATAAATTTTAGTTAGTTCTTTTCAAAACTTTCTGAGCAATCGCTATCCCAGTCTGAGTATTTAAAAACCCACACACACATTTCGAGTCAAACGCGTTTTAAAGTATGACATCTTGCTTAAAGTAATGGCATCTGCTTTCACTAAAACACTTGTAGTTTTTGTTCTAGTGAACGGAAATTAATAAACTTGGTATTTTTATAAAGCTAATTAGATTATCTATGTATCAAAATTATAAAAATATTATCGAATTTTGGCAAAATTCACCATTTTAGGATAGTCGAATACCTTAACTTCAAAATTCGATATTTCGGACGACCCGATTAAATATCATTAAAAAATATAACATTCTTCAAAACTGTCGCCCTATTTCATTTCAATCTTTCAGCTAAGCAAGTGCACAATTTTCTAAATGAACTGTCCATGGTTACATAAGCACATTAAGTTATGAAAGAGTATATACGCAGTACTACGCAGAAATGAAAATCAAGAAGAAGCACTTAAAATACCACATAGGGAAATACATCAGAGTATAATCTTTATGGATTTTTGTCGAGCGAATTTTTTACGGGCGCCTGAACGTTAAGTGAGCTATAAATACAAAAAAAAATACATTTAAAAGCCTTGGGGAAGAGGTTTTTTTGCAACTTTTCTCTGAGATAAGATCTAGCGTTTGCTTACTACGGGAGCTTCGCTCTGTCTTCAGTTAATTTCAAGTGTTATTAATTGCCCGCGTTTGCGTTGAGGATCTTGACACAACTCGAGAGGGAAAATGTCTGGATTCTGTTTAAAATAATTGTTTCACTTCTTCGAAAAGATAGAGAATGTTGTGCCTTCCGTACTATATGTAGGAAAGGACTCTGGGGCATTCTTTTTGTCCTGTACAAAATTCGGTGAACCCTTCAACAAATTATCTTCATTTATAACGCATCCATTTTCTCAGAATACTTTGTCAAAATTTCTCCCAAATCATATACATGAAATAAAATCTCTAATGTACTTTATTTATTATTCAATACTAGAGCAATTCTGCTGGGTACAAAAGAACATGACTAAATTTCTGATAAAGTTATTCTAAAACTGTATGTAAGGAAAAGTAAAAAAAAAAGAGCTATATATGTATATATGTATGTGAGCTTGATTTTCTTCAAAAAATTGAAACGAGATTTTTTGCCAGTTTTACAATATACATTATGGTGAATAAAGGTTATATGGAGAAAAAAAATTATTAATCGAAACCAACATATGAGGAAAAGATTATCTATTTTATGGAAATTAAGGTATCCGACTACTTGCGACAACTTTTTTTTTAAAAAATGGAGATATGGGGATTTTTTATGAATTTTAGAATTGTTTAGTATATTTTAAGAAAAATATGCTAAAATTAAGAATAGAAAAACAAATTATTATTGCTAAAATGGGAAAAAATAGGTAAAAAATGACAAAAAATAACATATACGCTGCCCTTTCTGTAACAAAAGTTTATAAACAAATTAAAAATTTTTCATTTCTGATGTGTTGCTATGTTATTCAGTTTTGAAATGACCTTGACGATAAGAGATATTTTAATTTTTACAAAAACTAGAGCCCTTTATCTTTGTTATTATATGAAATTGCTTAAAAAAAGGTGATTATATTCACATAAGGGACTATAAATTTTGTAATAAAACAGTGATTGATGAATCTGAAGGTTAAACCACTTGCACTATTATACACAGCATTCACATAAAATTTCAGTTAATTAATTTCAAAACTTTTTGAGTAATCACCGTTTGAGCATTTTCAAAAAAACACATTTCAAGTAAAACGCGTTTTAAAGTATGACATCTTGCTTAAAGTAATGGCATCTGCTTTTATTAAAACACTTATGGTTTTTGTTCCAGTGAATGGAAAATAATACACTTGGTATTTTTTATAAAGCTAATAAGAGGGCCTATAAAATAAAACCATAAAAAATTTGTCAATTTTTGTCAAAATTCACAATTTTATATTACTTGTTCATTTATCTATAGTATCCTTTCCGCATAGGTAGGTTTTGAAATTCTTAAAAAAAATCATTTTAATCCATCCACCCTGTTATATAAATTAAACAACCCAATATAAAAATTATTATTAATATTTCATATTTATTCGAAACAACATGTCTGAGAAATAAGAATAAAATTACTAAATGTAAAATTCTACAAGCTTAGTTACAAATTATCCTCTTTACTTTTAATAAATTTCCCCTCCAATCTTAAACAGACTTAGAAAAGCGAAAAAAAAATTAAGTTGTTTTTATCTGAGATGCATCTTCAAAATTGGTTAAATAATCTAAAATATATCTTTTCACAAAATATAAACAGAATTTATTGCATTTTTTAATCCTAAACAGAACGAATTTTTACTCCGCCCAGAAAAGAGTTCCGGCTCCGCCTGTTATCGTCACCGAGCCTAAGAAGATACATGATTCCTGGAAAGATCTGTATCCGTTGCGGCAAAGCTTCGTTACGCTTGGTCGTATACAGTTTTACCGAATTGAAATAAAAAGATTTGAAATTTCTTATTTCTATTTTAATCTTCGTAAAATGTTTCATCTGAAGCTTAAAAAATTTCCGTTTTCTGGTTTAGTAAAACTGTTCTCATTTTGTATTTTAATGTATTATTATTAAATTAATGTCAGATTTATTTTATAATATGCATGTCGTTCCTTTTGTAATAATTCTAACAATTATATTCTTATATCAATTTTTCAAAAAATTAAATGTAGGGAGAAAATTTTACTTTCTTTCAGCAAGTTGTTTATCAGAAAATAAAATACACGTAAAAATAAACTTCAAGACAAAAATGTGCTTGTAAACCATTTATTTATAACTAAAGCTTTAATAAATACTTGTAAGAGAAAATGCATACAAAGCGTTTAAAAATTAATTTTTTGTATTTAGAAAGGCTTGAAACAACTTTTGTAAAAAATGTTTTGGATTGTATGTAAAATAAATTATTTTTTACGTAGTATATTTTATGTACATCAATTAAAGATATTTAAAAAATACATTTAAGTATTCTTTGTTCTATAATAAGTACAATGTGTGGTGGACCTACATGCCATATATTTAATTTTTTTATTAATTTTAAGTAAAATATTACGTTAGAACATTTTAATTTCTTGCAACTTATCTTGAGAACACTATTTAAAGAAATATATATATATATATATATAAATAGAAAAAAATAGCTTACTAAGTATTAATTAAAAATAAACTTTTTAAACTTATTTAAGAACTTTTATATGTTTTAGAATATTATTAAAAATCTATTGGGTGATCTTTATCTTGAGACCTTTCACAACAGTTTATATTTTTATAGTTTATTTTATATGAGTTAATTTTTTCTTAGCCACCTTTTTTATATAAATAACAGCATACAAAATAATATAACTAAAAAACATATATTGCTAATACAAGGATCTATTTGTAAATGTGAAAATACAAAGAATTCTTACAGAAGGAATATAAGATGATTATATCAAAAAATTTGAAGAAATAATGATTTTTTCCCCCTTTTTTATAACATTTTTATAGTTATACTTGTAATTTTGCGTAAATATATCAGGAATTCGTCTTACTTATGACTCAGTGATTTATAAACTGTTATATTTAGCTATTTAACTGTTATTTAAATCCTGAAAATGAAATATTTAATCATAAGAATTATTTTTCAGTATTTATTCGAAAATTTCAAATAGCGTATTCAATGTAAACGCATGAAAAAATTTCTGAATTTCGGCCAATATATTTGAATCATCATGACGATAATATTTCTCATTGTAAAACTGAAATGTTATTCATTACATGTTTGAATCGATATGATTAACTGATACAAGGAAAAATTTAACGTATTACGATAACCAAAATTTTAAAAATTGCAGATTCTGCTTGTAACGCATCGAATCGAATGGTTTTAACGCATTATGCAAAAACTTATGACTTATAAATTATATAAGCTACTACTACTTCTTATATTTCTTACATGCTACTTATAAGCTCATATATAAAAGTTTATATGTTATTTTTTATAAGTGTTTATACATAAGCTTATATTATACTTATAAGATTATAGATAATGTCTTATATACTACTTACAAGCTATTTATATGAGCTTTTAGTATTATTAAAATAAATACAAAAACTATTTTAAGAATACTAATGAAAAGAGTATCTAATATATTAATCTTTCAATTAATAAAAAAAAATTTAAGGATTTTTTAATAAAGATGTAACTTTGTCTACACTTCTATAAACTATGCTTTCTTTCACTTCTTCGTTTTTGTAACTCTTCAAATAAAAATATTTTTAAATTTAAGAATGCTCTGCTCACATAAATTCTTTCAATTGCCAGGAAATTAGAACTAAAATTAGCAATAATACTTCAGTCTAGAGCAATTTACTCACAATTTCGAAAAACGCACATGAACTAAAAAGTCAAATTCTTTTCGTTTCTTACAAATATTTTTTTATGATTTTATTTAAAATAATATAATTTATAAAAAGAAAGTTCTTTTGGGAGAATTTTTGTTTAAATTCCTTTTTTTTTTTTGAAAAATTTATATCACACAAGATATATAATTAAGTCGTCAATAAAATGATGTAAAACATTATCAAGTTAAGAAAAATGTCTGTTTCAAACAAAGCAATTAATCTTGTTTTAGAACATCTTTTCTCCCCAAAATATCTCATTGCTATCAATATCACAAAAGCTTCCAAGTTTAAAAACTCTTTTTAAACTTTAAATGTTTAATTTAATTTATCTCCCAGACAGGAATTTTGGTCTAATTTCAGAACGACTTGAATGTGTTTTACAAAGTGTTTAGTGCCAAATACACCTATAAATAGCACGTCCATTAACAGCCGTGGAGTCAAGACAATAAAGAGTTTGTTAGGGAGGGGGGTTAACAAATCTAAGCAATTTACACAGACAGAACTTCATTCGAGATTTTTTTTAACTTATCAAACTAAAAATCTACTTTATTACATCATGCTAAAAAAAAAATATCCCCCCTTGCTTTTGTATTTTTCATGGATATATATGTCAAAGAATAGTAGAAAAAAATCAAGTTTGTGTTACATATTTCATGCTAGTGATTGTTTAGCAGTGTCTAAGAATCCTTTTTCAATCTTTTTCAAATGAGTATTCAAAAAATATTATTAAGAACTTGTTATAATTACTATTATATTGCATCAAATAGAATATATATCTCCATTGCAAAGGGGTTAACTAGTCAGGTATTCTATTGATTATAATTAATAAAACAATTTTGATAATAATCTTGAGCTTATAAAATATATTCCATTTTCTAATCTACGTATTTATGATCAAAAATTTACTTTTATTAAAATATATATTATTATTTATACATCTCAAATGTATGTATACATGAAAGATAATACTAAGCTTTGATTTTGTAATTTCCCTTTTCTTATTTCTCTGAATTACCTAATGCTTTATATTTACCTTCTAACTAATAATAAATAATTTTTCTACGAGCAAGAACACGATTTTTGTAAGACATGAGAAAAAGACAAAAATTTTCATGATAAAATTATTGTATTATTACTTTTATACAATAAATATTTCTTTCACAATGAAGTTGAAGAGTCAATTTTCTACTGACTATAGTTAATAGAACAATTTTTATATCATTGTGGATCTTTTAAACCATATTCCATTTTCTGTCCACGTATTTATCATCAAACTTACTATTCTTAAAATATTTATTATTATATACCACAAATATACCGTATTTATTCGAAACTAAGTTGTACTTTTTTTACAAAGTTAGTGCTATAAAATCGTGTGCGTCTTCGAATCGAAGGCGGAAAAATTCGTTGGATGGGGGATATTAGACATGATACTGACGGTAAAATCAATTACAGGTTTGTGTATGCGTTTAAAAGTTTTTAATACTGGTAAAATAAATTAATCATTCGCTTCTTATTAGTTCTGTGTTTGAATTTTTTTTTCAGTTTCGTAAATATCAGATATCGATAAGCCACTTTATACGTTTATTAAATTTTCACAAAAAACATTAAATTTGGATGGCAGCTTAGAATTTTGATGGTGGCTTAGATTCAAATAAACATGGTATATACGAAAGATGGGACTTAATTTTGATACTGTAATTTTAATTTCCTATTCCTACAAAAACATCTAGAGTCTTAATTATTTTTTAACTAACAATGAATATTTTTTTCTACAAACAAAAACGCAATTTTGTTAAGCTATTACATAAAAAAATTCTAATTTCCATGATATTTCTCAAAAAAAAAATACCTAAGCTTCTTCAACACAACAAATCCCAAGCACTAAATGTTACATAATACATCTCCAACTAAACATAGTTATAACTATTATATAGCTTAGAGTATACTGTCCTATACTAAACCATAGAACTATTCATTAAAATTTTACCGGATTTTTCTGCCGTTAAGCTCCCCATCACTACCCTTGATCCTACGACTCCCGATTAAACTCCGGAACGTTCTTAGAACGCAAACGATATTCATCAATACTAGCCAATACTCGCATCCCTAATCAATTAATGATGATAAACGTTCAAACAACTCACCAGGAATCACGGTAAACATCCCACAACGTAGCACAGGGATCGACTTAAGCCGAAACTCGGGATAAGATTTGTGAAGGAGAGTTGAGGATAGCGAACGTTTTTCGGGCTAACCCCCGCAGTTTTCGTTCGCCCACGATTTCGCTCTTCTCCCTCTCTCCCCTCTCTGCACCTCCGTTCTTTTCTTGATATTTCGCTCTCCTCTGGATCCTACACACGGCGTGGCGACGTTTGACAATAACAGACGACATTTTCAAGTGCAGGGACGCGTGTTCATGTTACAGTGTCGAGAGAAGTGTTTTTATTTTTTTATATATATAAAATTGATGGAGATGTTTACTGTGTGTTTTTAGGTTAGATACAGGTCGGAGTTGATATCTGCGGACAGTTTTAGGATAAAGGGTTTATTGGAGGTTTCGTGATGCTTTGAGTATGTATCGTCAGCAAAAAAACTAGGTAAAAAAAATTAAATTCTGAGAGTTTTTACATATTTGTAAAATGGCTACAATATTGTAATTTTGTATTTTAATGTTATACAACACCAGTGGCGTAATGAAGAATATATTTGAATCCCCTCGCAAAGTCAGATTTTTGGTCCCGAAGTTGGATTTTACAAAGGGTGGGTATTTGGCGGCTGCCGGGCTTCGGGCCCCCTAGAACCCTGGGCCCCACCGCATTGCGGGGGTGGAAGTTACGCCACTATACAACACCTATACAGCAATTTTTTCTTTTATAAATAAAAAAAATAATTATATAGAAATAATAGAATGAAAAATAAAAGAACAATTAGATAAGAAAACTTTTAATTTAATAAAAATGTACATATAAAAAATAATTTTATAGTAAAATATTTTAAAATCTTGAAGAATATTACTGTTAAGGTTCACACACACAGAGAGAACCGTGATTTCGCAAAAGTGTGTAAATGATTTTTTTGTTGATATTTATATGAAATGAATTGGAATAAACATATAAAGTTTTTAAGAATATTATGAATAGAAAAAAAGGATTTAAATGCAATTTTCTGGCAAAAAATGAAGAAAAAATGACATATTTTCAAAGTATTTTTATCTTATGGAAAATAATTCCATATTAATAATATTCTGCCTATATGAACAGCTAATACTTCTCTGTACAAATCCAGGACAAGAATTTTTAAAATATATTATTCGGAAGTGGATTTATTCATATTTTAATATACCAGATTAGAAAAATTTTACCAAAAAAAAAAAACAAATAACATTAGTTGCTTCTTTAATGAATCATTTTTTACTCTGAAAATACTGTTAATTTTTCAAAAATCCTAGGTCAGCCCCTATTTAGAGGTCCAAGCCGTGTCCAAAAATAATGTACATTTTTTCTTTATTTTTTTCTAGGTGCCCCGTGCGTTGAGTGATGAAAATTGGCCCAAAAGCTACTATAGATATTCCAAGTTTTGAAATATCCTCATTTCCTGTGAGTACAAAATTATCAACATTGTGTCCACCAAATCATAGAAAGTATTTTGTACTGTGGAATACGCAAAACCAATGTCTGTTATCACACATCAAAGCAAATTTCGGCAACAATTTGAGGTTGATCCTTCGGACAAGAACTCAATTAAACGTTGGCATACACATCTAATGGAGACAGGTTGCCTATGCAAAAGCACCGGATGATTACGTTCAGACAACCTTTTTCGGACACGATGTTTAGGCAAAATACTATAGAAGCATATTTCGTAAAAGAAGAATATTTTGAAAATATCTCATTCTTTTTTTCATTTTTTTTTTTGCCAAAAAATTGTATAAAAGTAATTATTTCTTGTAATAATATTTTTACCCGTTCAGGACCAGGTGATTTTTCCTATTAAGCCTAACTTCATTTAACAACTTGCCTGATTATGCCGAGTTATCTCGGGTTCGTATATGTTGCAGTTAATTATTATCCCGAGAAAACTCGAGCGAAGCAGAATTTGTCAGCATGATTTGTTTTATTATGGTTTTACTAGGCCTGGAGGAAATGAAAGGAAATATTCAGCTTTGTTTGGCAGTTTGCTAATTTTTGTTGGTTTGGGGGATCTTTGCCCGGAGAGGTCACGTGTTTTCCCTATTGTAGAGTACACGCCGGCTTGTGGATAAGTAATGCCGAAAGAAGTATAGTTCCATTGGAAAAAAGCTAAATAATGGCGATGATGTAAAATAGTGAAAGCGATGTTTTTCACACTAACACCTGTGCACTAACACTAAAACACTTGTTGTTTTATTCTAGTGAATGGAAAATGAAAAATTTGATATTTTTAGAAAGCTAATAAGATGGTTTATAAAATAAAATCATAAAAAAAATTGTAAATTTTTGAAAAAAATCATGATTTTAGGGTAGTCATTAAAAATTAAATGAACAATTAAAATTGAGAGAAAAGAAGCATTTTGAGGAATCTACGTCATTCTCAAAAAAAAAAATTTAAGATAAACTCCTAAAAAAATTATTCAAATTTGTCTAATTACATTTTTCAAATAATCGCAACGATATATTCTCATCATCAAAACTACTCTAAATGTTCAAACACTTAAATTTACATTAATATTCTTATGCATATTATGAATACAAAAATATAAACTCAGTATTTTAATTGCTTAAAATAATTACTGTAAGAACGTGATATGAACCCGAAATTAGTTAAAACTTGTTGAACCCATCTCACAGGATGATATAATTGCCGCACTTAAAAAGTATCATACATAACGGTTATTAATAACTATACTTATTTTAGTAATAAATATTGTTAAAATGAAACTTTAACGAGGAAATAGCAGCTCTGAAAGCAATGTCATCTCAAATGATTATATGCATCGAAACTATTATTCCAAATCCAAGTGATTACGTTAAAAAAAAACTAAAACCCTCAATATAAATTATACTTTTAACCCACGAAGTATATAACGCCCAACAGATGGAAACTAATGTAGAAGCGACAAATTACTTTCAAAATTATTGGTTTTACATAAATTACGCATAATTTGTCTTACTTCTTTTTATAATCCTCGTGCTAAAATTCTTCTTAAAGTTTTATAGCTAGGCGAGATGCAATAGTTGATAATTTTTCATAGAAACCTTTATTTAGGGAGTTATAATATTCAAGTAATTATATACTTAATAAATATTTATATGCAAATAAATAATCATTTATAATTATACATAAATAATTGATGAAAACTTGGAAGAAGTGTCACAATAAAATATTATATTTAAACATTATGTATAATATTTCAACATAAAAGCTTTAATGGGTTGTATTCTTTTTGACGTATTATGTCGTTGACGAATTTTGCCAATTTAAAAAACATAGCCAATTGAAAAAAATATCGTCAAATACTGTCATCATTCCTAATATTGTGTTCAAACATGCACAGAAACGATTTTCTACTATTGGCTGCATTATGTGGCACTTGGCGACGTTTTTTCATTTGACGAAAGTGTGTGTGGCCAACGGTATAATACGTAAGTACCATTATTTTTAATTTGAAACACATTCGTAATGTTTAGTAATAACATCGTGTTTTTAAATGTATTACATTGAAGATCGATTTTATCAATTAGAAAAGTGCTTTTAGAAGACTCATAAAAATTCAATTACCTTGACAAACGTGTGCTAATCACGGAAAGAAATATTATACTCCTTAATAAAAATATTGCTTGTAATTATTCCATTAAATTTAAAATAATTATTGAATATTCAAAATACTTATAGAAATACAGAGCATCCCTTGAACCTTGCTTTATTGTTTTCTGTTCTTTCTTTACCTTCCTTCTGCATACAGAGATAAGGCCGTGATAGCCTAGGGTTCATGGTCACGAACTCGAGGCCGGCGTGTTATGAGTTCGATCCTGGTACCACTGAAGACCCGTTGTGTAGAGGAACTGATGTATGTTAAAATTTGTCGAGGCTGGAAGTCCATATGTTGGTGTGATGTTGTAGTTCGGAGAGGTCTTCGTCGTTTGACCATGGTTCAAAATTACGAGGTTCACCACCAATAGCCTTTCGTGTTACAAAAAAGTGCGCCGTTAATAAAACAGTCAGTATTGAGATTCAGGTGTAAGGAATGTCCCAGGATTATCGAGACAAACTTTATGGGGAGAGAGGAGATATCATAAGTATACAGATTTGCATAACAACCCACGGTTGGAAACATCTTCGTTCGTCGCTAGGTGGCGTTGTTCACAAGAGCATTGGATGAAATATAGACATGCATTACCACAGTCATTTGAGCTGTCATCACCCGCTGAGGAGTATGGAACGTTTTACGAACACCGAGTTGCCAGATATGCAACTGATTAATGGATTAGCAGAAGGAAATAAACGAGAAGCAGAAAGATTGCATCGGGAAAGGTACCCACAAAGGGATGCACTGGACCACCGGATTTTTACTAATTTGTATTACAATTTGTGTGAATATGAGGTGCAATGAAAAGTGTTGTGTATGCAACACCTGCAGATTCCGAAAAGCATATGGTTGCCAGAATCGTCTGTGCTGCTGCGGATATCCAACAAAATCCAGATATATTTGAGTGCGTCCGCCAATTCATGGTCCGATGGTGTAGAGCCGGCGTGGGCATTAAGTCGATCGCGATCGACCGGTGGACCACCAAGATATTATGGGTCGACCGCCTTCAATAAGACCAAATAACCATTCCATTATAAGAAGGTCTATAAATACCATATTTATTCGAATCTAAGCCCGTCCCAAATTCTCAACAAGATTTTGCGAAAATTGAAAAATAGTCTAAAATGTGGTTTATCGATATACAATTTTACGAAATTAAAATAAATTTAAATTTAAAACTAACGAAGTGAATAACTACCGTAAAATGGGGCGTTTAACGTGCACTTTGAACACAAAAAATGCGATCGAAATGTACGGGTGCCTGTTATACGCCGAGTATAAAAATGAAAGCTTCAAAAGAAAAGAAAAAGATAAGTAGAAAAAAAATAAGGCTTCTAGCTCTTGAAGTATTCTATTTTTTTCTACGACTTGGAATAATGAATAAATGACTTCAAAACAGAAGAAAAGGTTGCACACGCATATTTCTAGTTTCTTCGTAAAAATGGGGGAGCCTATTTCCGGCGAATATACCTAAAAATAAAAAATTGAAGCTTGAAATTATAGGCGCGCGTTATATACGCCGGATTTTACGTAGTTATTTTATCTGTATTAAAACTTTTAAATACATGTATGAAGCTGTAATTGCTCTAAATACCCGATTCAACACATTTTTCTCCCTTCGATTCTAAGCCGCGACCGATTTTCAGTAGCATTAACATCGGCTTAAAAAGTGCGGCTTAGATTCGAGTAAATACGTCATTTTAAAAAAATATGGAGGAAAATAATCGAATGATAAGAGTAAATTTCGCTGAATAGAAAATACACTTCGCTATTGGAGGCTATTTTACGAAGAAACTCGTAAAATGTTTTTGGTTCCAGAAAAAAGTTAGAGAAATAGAGAAATTCGTAAAATGGAGGTCCGGCTGCATTGTATACTTTATTTTAGTTCACTACACCTACGACACTGGTGGACCGCAACACCCTGAAAAAATTAGAAGTAGCCCGTACCCTGGAAAAGTCTGCCCACCCCTGGTGTAGAGCACATCGCTAGCAATGGTGGAAACTTAAGGTATCCAACTATACTTGCAACAACTTTAAAAAAAAAAAAAATGGAGGTATGGGGATTTTTTGTTGGTTTTAGATTTGTTTAGTACATTTTAAGCAAAACATGCTAAAATTAAGAAGAGAAAAAGAAATTATTACTTATAAAATGGTTAAAAATGGGTTAAAATTGACAAAAAATAACATAAACGCGACCCATTCTGTACCAAAAGCTTATAAACAGATTTTCAATTTTTCAATTCTGATGTGTTGCTATGCTATTCATCTTTGAAATAACTTTCAGGATAAGCAAAATTTTAATGTTTACAAAAAATAGAAAACTTTATCTTTGCTATTAGATGTAATTTATTTTTAAAAAAACACTGATTACATTCACAAAAGGGACTGTAAATTTTGTAATAAAACAGTGATTGATAAATCTGAAGGTTAAAATACTTCTACTGTTATACAGAATATACACAAAAAGTTTCACTTAATTATTTTCTAAACTTTTTAAGCAATCGCTGTGGTCTCGTGTGAGTATTTAAAAAAAAACGCATTTTAAAGTATAACATCTTGCTTAAGGTAATGGCATCTGCTTTTACTAAAACACTTGTAGTATTTGTTCTAGTGAACGGAAATAATAAACTTGGTACTTTTATAAAGCTAATAAAATGGCATATAAAATAAAATCATTAAAAGAATTTGTAAATTTTTAGCAGAATTCACAATTTTAGGGTAGTCGGATACTTTAAACCACATTTTGTGATATTTAATATATCATTTACCACATTACATGTAATATCTTTGATCAATAAATATTTCAGATGTCTCAGTCTTGTGTCTCTTCGTTTCTTGAACCTGTCATACTACTTTCCCATAACGTTTCCGACCATGGGTAGCTTTGCAAATCTGAATGCTTGTGATGTCCACTGCCGCCCCTTAAAGTTTGTCCCAATACTCCTGGGATACCCCGTATATGTTATTAGATAAGATTTCATATTATTTCACAGAGTTATTCAGAGATAACTTATTGTATTTGTGTTAATTATTTTGTGTACATAAAAGCTAGATTGTGTATAACCTTTAGAATAGATCAATTCTGATGGATCCATCTTAAAAAATAATTAGCGCTTTGTTGAAAATATTACTGGAAACTTCCATTAAACATCTGAAGAAGCAGCAATTACATCTCTAAAAATTTAATTTTTATACAAAGCAAAATTTAAATTAGTCTTACAGTACATTTTTTACTTAAAAATGTTTAAAAAGATACGCTTAAGCTCTTTATTTATTTTGTTTTCCAATTCCTACTATTATATAGCTCAATCTCTCTCTCTCTATATATATATTTATCTTGTTCAAATTTTCAATCGTTAATAAAATATTTTCTATTGATCCAATTAAGCTCGAATAATTTTTTTTAAACTTGTAGTGGGTAACACTTGATGTTAATACAGTTTTTCAACTATTAATTAATTAGTTAAGTTAAATTAAATTAATTACCGGTTTTCGGCGCCAACTTAGATTCGTCTCCATTGTTGTAACAATGTAACTTTTAAAACAATGACAAAAGTTGACGTCGAAAACCGGTTTTCCAGCCAAATTAGCCAAACCGGGTGTATATTGTTACAACAATGCAGGCAAAGCATGTTCTTTTTTCAACTCCTACTATTAGTTCACTCTCTTCCTATGTATATATGTATAATATCTTTATATATAAAATATACGTGCACAGTGTTTGTCCGCAGTGGACTCCGAAACTACTCAACCTATCATAATATAATTTTGCATACTGTGTGTCATTTCGTCCAACTTAAAGCATAGGACGGTTTTTATTTCAATTAATCACGCTATATTTTTTTTATTGCCGGAAATGTGAAGAATCCGGAAAAAACGTTGCCAGATTCCCGTAAGGGAATTATCGCAAAATGTAGCAGTGCTCATGTGTCTGTGGAAGCAGATATTGCAAACCAAAATGCACGAAAATTAAGTGCCTGGCGTATTTCGGGGTGTAGAATCCGATTTTCGAGTCAGTTTCCAAAAATAACCGTAACTTTGCCAAAAAAAAGTCGGCTGACCGTATTTTAAACTCACCATAACAGGGGCTTACATTAAAAGCCTTGAATCGTGAAAACTTGGACCCTTGCGTACTTCAAATCTGATATCCAGTCTGAGAAATAACTGTAACTTTGCCGGATAATTCAGGACGACCATTTATTACGCAAACCGTGCTCAAACCTTTAATGTCTTGGTGCGGGAATAGTACGTTTCTGTTGTAGTTCGGGATGGTGAACGAGAGTTTGAAATCGAATTTTAGAAATTCCTGTAACGTTGCCAGATAATGCCGGACGACCCTAATGCCCCTTCCAGGAACTGAACTTGCCGACTCAGGGGAACAAAAGTAATTTCCAGTTGTATCTAGGGGCGGGAAACGATAATTTAATATTTCAGAAACTCCACTAAACTTGCCGGATATTGTCTGAATTAGGAGAAAAGGCAAATGATTCGAGTCCCCGTCCGGATTTTCATTAACTCTAGCGACTGAATTTACTCGCGCTGGAGCATCAAAAGTCAGCTCCGTGAGCATTTCGGAGTGTGAAATGAGAATCTGAAATTGAATTTTAGCAGTTTCGATAACTTTGCCGGATAATGCCAGTCGACAGTATTTTAGACACACCGTAGCAGGGGCGTGCCTTAAAAGCCTTGGATCGTGAAAACTTTGTCCCTGGTGTATTTCAAAACGGATAATCTGAATCTGATATTCAATCTGAGAAATAACAGTAACTTTGCCGATAATTCAGGATGACCGTCTTTTACGCAAACCGGAGCAGGAGCTCACCCTTAAAGTCTTGGTGTGGGAAAAGTGTATTCCTGGTGTAATTTGAGATGGTTTTAGCGAGTCATAAATCAAAATATAGAAATTCCTGTATTTTTGCCAGATAATGCCGGGGGATCGGAACATTCTCGGACAGCAGTACCAGCCTATCTTGGCGACGTAAAGTGAGTGAATATTAACGTCACACTTTTAAGCTACACGAGGGCTTTTGGCGACTTACCGCGTAATTTTGAACCATGGTCAAGTGACGCGGACGACACCTGAGCTGGCACGCCCTCTCCTAACTACCACACCACACCAACGGGAGGACGTTTGAGCTCTCGACAGATTTAACGTGAATCGCTCCCCTACACGGTGGGTTTTCAGTGGTGCTGGGCTCGAACTCATAACACGCTAGCCATGATCCGATGCCTTGACCACTTGGCTACCGCGGCCACTGCCGACATAGAGACTCAAAAAGTGGATCTTGATTGTATTTCGGAACTGCCGATCCGAATATTCTCAATCCAATTCAATATAATCTCATATCTATGTCAAATAATGCCAGACGAAAGTATTTTGCACGAAGTGTGGAAAAGGCTTGCTTTAAAATTCTTGAGGAGAGAGAATTGCTTTCCTGGTGTTTTTCTAGATGGGAAACAATAATAATGTGAAATCGGATTTTAGAAACTCCCGTAACTTTGCCGGATAATGCCGACCGACCGTAATGTCCCCCTTCAGAGACTGAACTTACAGGAGCAAGGGCGTCGAAAGTGAGCACCGAGTACTTCTCGGGGGGGGGGGCGAGAATCTGGATACGGATTTCAAAAGCTTCCGTAAATTTTCTGGATTTTGCTGGAATGAGGTCAAATGGCTTTGTGTTCGAGTTCCACACACCTCCGGATTTTCCTTCACTATAGCAACTAAACTTTCAGGGGCAGTCGTGCGAAAATATGATTAGAATAGGAAATTGCATCTTCGGGCATTGTTGTCAATTTGTTATATGGTGGAAAAACAGCACATTCCGCATCAACTGCCATTGGACATTCATAAAATACAAGATGTAATGTGTACCATTGAAAAAAAAGAGAGGATTGGCTACAGTATTTCAAATGAATTCAATCATGATCAGGGATAAGTGTACCATGACCCATAAACATTCGCTCATAGCATTACACACAGCTTTGCAAGATTTAAATGGCAACGAGAGAATATTCGGTGTTTCTTTTGTATTACTGTCTGGTGATTTCCGATAGACATTAACAATCATTATACAATCTCTAATTTTGCTCACGAGATTAACGCCTGTTTAACAATCGTTTAAATTAAAATTAAATTCAATTAAAACAATCGTTTTTATGGCGAAACATGGAAACACTTCGACTGACCATAAACACGCGAGTACATTTGCAAGATGATCAATCTGAGAAAATATTTCCTAACCAACTACTGAATATTGGAAACGGTGAAGTAGAACTTCATCCCAATACATAATGCATGAAATAACCAGACGATTTCTGTAATGTTCCTAAGGCAAAAAGGAACTGATTGAGAGTGTCTTTCCAGATATACTGTATAATTATCTAAATAATTATTGCCTCTGTAATCTTGTTACTTAATCAAAAAAAATGTTGATATTGTCATGAAATAAACTTCCAGACACAGGGTTGTTGCCAGTTTATCCAACGCCTTTTAAACCAATCGACACTATTGTTGATGAAAACAAAACCGTAAATTTTCCAACCGAATTTTTGAATTCTCTAGATGTATCAGGAATGTCGCAACATAATCTTCGGTTGGTTCCCTGGTTATTATCTGCGTAACTTAAATTCACCTAGAAAATGCAACGGTACACGTTTGATCATCAAAAGAATTATACCGGGAACGTCTTGAAGCAAACATTTTGATTGTAAAGTTTAAACGAAAATTCGGTTCTGCTACTACGGAATTTGTTGTCACGTATTCCACTGATACCGTCAGAATCTCTACCATTCAAAAGGCTTCAATTCCCGATTCGTTTGGCTTTCGCGATGACCATAAATGAATCTGAAACCCGAACAATATTCATTTGATACTTGGACTTAAAAAATCCATGTTTCTCGAATGGGCAACTAGATGTTACATGCTTACGTGTGCGGAAACCGTTGAATCTATTTGAGTTAGCAAAGTAGGGGTTACCGAAAAATATTGTACACCAATTATAAAAATGTGTATGCCGTATGTAAAAATTTAATGTGTAATAAATTAAATGCGTAATTAATTAAATGTGTATGTAAAAATTTATTACCGATGCATAAAATTATTTGTTGTTATACTTTAAATGATAAAAATAATTTTAAAAATTGCAAAGAATCAACGTTATTCACCACATTTATAAAATTAAATGTTCATATGTTGTTACTTAACGTCTTCGTTAGTAATTCATGTATTGTAACTACACTCAAATAGGAGATGAAAGAAATGCAAAAATAAAATAATTTGTTTTATACTTTATTTCAACCCTCCAAATCTATAAACGAAGATTAATTTGACTGCATTGAATAGCTTAGGATAATATTGAACTAACGTATTAAAACAAAGCCACAGCAACGCGTGGCCGGGTCAGCTAGTATATATATATATATATCTTGTTCAAATTTTCAATCGTTAATATAATATTTTCTATTAAATCATTCAAAGTAGGATTTGACTTTTAAAAAAAAATGTATATTACTTGTTATTATAAAACTTGATTTCACTAGAACTGATTTTAAAACTATCAGTAAAAAATAATTAAAAAAATAAACGGTTAAAAAAGAACTGAAAATAATATTATTGTAAGTGAAATCACCTTACAAAATGCATTTTCCTAAAGCAATATACTCTCTATGCTATAAAAATAAAAGAACCTGGAAATTTATATTCAAGTTCTATTTCATTACAAGGTTTTATCCAAAGGAAAATAACCCCAAAGAAGTATAAAGGAAAAAGGAACACAAATAAATTATAGGTTTTCTTTTCGTAATATTTCTGCATTTTAAATATACTATTTTATAGTGGAGCTAAATAAATTAATTTTCCGCAGGTCATTGTATTCCTTAATCCTCTTTGTTACCGGCAGGCGTTTTGTTTCATTTATATTTTTTCATAACACTGCATAAATTTGATGAAATTATCTGTAACAATAGAATTTGAATACATCTAAAGAAAATCAAACACATATTATCAAAAGTATTTCTATGCCATCTTCTAGTTTAACTAAATCATGTGATACTTTTAAATTGTTTATATGAAAGAAAGCAATATTGTTTTTTTTTTTTTTTTACTATTTCATGGTTGTACTGAACACGATTTTTAATTTCTGACTTTATCTCTTTTTTAATGCAAATTTAATAAAGAAGAAAATATGCCTTTTAATAAAGAGCATTTATATTATTTATGTGATTTTTATGATTTATCTTTTGAATAATTCATGTTTTGTTTGTTTTTCTTCGCGACTAACAGCGTTTTAGACCCATATGGGGTCCTCCATTTCCCTTTTACTTCTAAGCATTAACTTATATTAATATTTATATAATTTATCATTATTGCGTCAATTAAAAACTTTTAAAAATCTGTTTTTTACAATATCCTTAAACTTTACTTTTTTAATATTCCTACTATAGTTCACCGCCCCATATATATATTTATTTATATATGATATCTTGTTCAAATTTTCATAAAATACTTTTTATTCATCCACTCAAATTCAAATACATTTTTTTAAACTTGTAGGGGATGCACTTGATATTAATATAGTTTTTTTAAATATTAATTCATTAATTAATGAACAATTAGTAACAAAAAAATTGTTCAACATCATAAATAAAAAGGGAAATTGCTCTCTGTGTTCCTGAAGCGCAATGGGTTGCGCGTTGGACCTCTAATCCAAAAGTCGTGGGTTTGAATCCCACATGGGATGGCCTAATTTCTTGAGAATATGATTTCTTTCTATACTATTTTATTGTAATAATAAATTTAAGTAATGAATAAATGGTAAAAACACAAAAATAAAATAGTCCAACACCATATATAGAAAGAAAAATGGCAAATTGCAAGGAAAATCGCTTTCTATTTTGCCACTTAATATTGTGATTATGTTATATGTATATACATATTTATATTAATTGTAATTATATAATAAAAAGTAACTATAAAAAAATTTTCTTTGTTGACCTAAGTAGGAAATGAAATTTTTTTTTTATGTTACTTGTTATGAACTCAGTTTCCGGGAAGTTCTTACAAAGCAGTGTATTAAATACTGTCATTTACAATAGGTTATTTGCTAATAATTATTAATTTTTTAAAATTATTTCATAGATCAAAATTTTTTGAATAAATTATGAATACGTCGTGCTTATAGATCAATTGTAATTTTTCATTGCAAGAAATATTTCTAAATTTAGATTAGGTAAATAAGGTTGCGTGTGATTGGTTTTTTCTTTTTCTTTTCTTATTCTTTTGAAATTTTCTAGGTCCATCTATTTTTGTTACCAAGTTTGGCATCTTGGCGACCAAACTTATCGCCAGTGTCCCTTTTTAACTGTTGTTTTGTGTGTTGTGTGTGTGTGTGTGTGGTAGAACTTTTTTATTCAAGTAATGTTGCAATGTAATAATGCATCACTTGTGTAGAACTTTCTATTGGCACAATATGTGTACTATTCTTATTTATTCATGATTGAAATTTGGTATAAAGTTTTAAATAATATTGCAAAGAACCTTCTGCTACTTCTGAAGCAGCCTCTTTTAACGCTCTAACTACCAAGAAATGTTTCCTAAAGTAATAAAAACATTGTTTATAGCAAGCCCATCAAATAGGGATATTTCAAACGGAAAATCAGCAATGTTTGAGTTAATTTCGTTTGCTGATCATTGTGTAGACTAATAAAGGGTTATTAACTTGACTTGTGTTGTTATTGTGTGTTTCATACTGGGATACATACGAAAGATAGATGAATAGAAACATACAATACAAAAAGCATAGACTTTTATTACAAACGATGATCCCAGCATAGAACAGAAGGAGTGAGCTGCTTTCCATTCAGACTCGCGGAACCTCTTTTTCCAAGATATATCCATGCCTTATTCAGGATTCGAACCCAAGCCCACTCGATTACAAAACGAGCGCCATAACCACCCTACTGGGTGGGGCGATAAGAATTTGAGTTTTAATAGGATATTAAAGTCCTCATATGTAAAATCTAGGGTTGAATTGTTGAATCGGCCACTTATACCGCCAAGTGTTTTCTCGCTAAATCGATAAGTGCGCCAAATCTGGTAAACCTTTTGATTTTTGTATTAGTGAGGGAGAAGTCGGTTCGTGTTGTGGTAGAGTTGCTACACCAAACACGACATGAAAAAACGCGCCAAATTAGCAATTTTTCAAAATTTGGCGGACCAGTGGCCGATTCGACAATTTTACCAAATTTAGACCATGATACTTACCAGCACAACAACTGTATACTATAGTCAGCAACAGTTTCTTAATTAAATAATTATCTGAAGAGTACGGGCATTTTTTTTTCAAGATAATAGTTAACTGAATCTCCACAAAGGCAACATAGTTGTGGTTTAGGTTTGAATTCACGCGATTCACAAGCAGTAGTAATTTAATTTGAATGTTTTTACACAGATTAATTACTCTTTGTATTTATACAGATTACTTTGAAATTTATTCTGATATTTAATCCAACCACTGTTAAGCTTCCTTTTCAAATACTACAACCAGTTTAAAAGTTGGAAATAATTATTTATTATATGGATTCTTATTAACCCACGTCACTCGCGCCTGTTTTTGCTACCGTCGTTACTCGCGGGGTGTAGAGAACACCCAAAACTTTTAACACGTGTATTTAAATATGAAAAAAAAATTTTTTTAGTCAATTATGATACATTTTTATAAAGTACAAGTTGTTTTTTTGTATTATACAAATAAAATTATTAAATTTATTGCGTAAAAATGAGACTAACATTAATTTAAACTAACCTACAAAATTTCCATTTTAAAATACATTAACTTTATATTATAGCCGGGTGTAGAGAACACCCAACGCGAGTGATCGCGGGTAAAAATACTCTACATTTGGGATTAAAAATTTAACAAACAGTTATGTCCAAAGCTGGAATAAAAAAATTTCCTCCTTTCAAAAAAATTTTTTCAAGATTTAACACATCACGAAAATTTTTTTGTCATTTATGATGAAGATTTAAAAAATTACCGTTGTAAAAAGACTCGCCTTAAAAAGTGTTCCAATCTTCTAAGAAGTTAAATGCCAATAATCAGATCGTGGGCCTGTACCTGACATCAAATGACTAGGGAGTGGAAAGAGACATGATAAGAGAGCTCCTAGTGGTTTGTCAATGAGCCATAGACTTCAGAAACTCTTATCATCCGGTCTTGAGTTAGCTGCTGTCATGAATAGCAAACGTATTTGGATTTCTTGTTGACGTCAGGCAAAAAGTGTATTCGAAATTTTAGCACCTATTAGGCGCATGCAATTTCTCATTCTGCAATAGCTCAGTTTTTGAGGGCATTCAATCTGTACTGCGTTCTTTTTATGAGGTTGCATGAAAGAAGATAAGAATTTCCCAAAGTCAAAATGTATTTTTCACAAAAGATATAGATACCCTAAAGCATATTAACGGTAGTATTTCTACAAAATATTGAGTTTTGAGAAGACTTATCTATAATGGAATAAGAAATATTTGAAGAATTCTTTTACTGAATGGATCTACCCCATAAAATAGTTATAATAATAATAATAATAATAAAATATTATACGCTGAAAGGGCATGTATTGATACACTCAAATGTTTACATATTTGCTAGTATTCTTTGTTTCTTTTTGATTTTATGATGTATAGCAGCGTTTCTCAAACTGTGGGGTGCGCCCCTTTGGGGGGGGGGCGTGATAACTCTACAAGGGGGACGCGAGCCTATTGAAAAGTCGAAAACAAAAGATCATTTTTAAAAAATTACCAATTTACTGAAAGTAAACAAACAAAATACATTCTGACGTAATAAAAAATAAAATGCACATTTAGACTTATATAATACACTTATAAATGTATCAGTACTGCACAATGTATTTTATAATTAATTTAACAATTCTAAGTTAAGAACAATTTTAATAACTAACAGTGATCCAATGGTCCTGTCATATACGAAATTAAATACAAAAATTCACATTTAACTTGATGATTTGAACGGATCCTAATTAATCCCTAAACTGCTGATTAAAAGTTACAATATTCGCTCCCCAATGGTACCGTTTTTAACGTAGGCATGCGTATGTGATGTATTGGGGGGGGGGAATAAAAATAAGCAAATCCTCTGAAGTAAGTAAATCCTTTGCAAACACTGTCAAGGTCCTTTTATAGCATTCCAAGGCCTTCGGAATAATTTTATGGATAGCAGTGCGCAGAAAATATCGTACTTCGGAAAGACGTATATATACGTCTAAACGCCTTGGCTTGGAGAAAATAACGCCTTGGCTGAGTGAGACGTTTTTGCACGCCGGTGACACTTAAGAGGTTAACGTCGTATTGTAGCTTTGGTGTCAAAGTATAGTATTATTGGATTCAACACATTGTTATTGTACAGAGGGGGGGGCGTTGAAAATTATGATTAAATATTGGGTCGCAAATATTGTGAGTTTGAGAAACACTGATTTATAGTAACAAATAAAATAAATACTTTTTTAAAAAATAACAGAAAAACAACTTAAAATATGAAAAATTAAGTTACTCCAGCAATCTGACCAGAAGAAGAAAAAAAATTTCAAAAAAAAAAACTCAAAAATAAAAGTTGTTTGTTCTTATTTGAATCATAAGCTACTATATATAAATCAGTTATCTTTTCTAATAAGAACTGCCATTGAGTTACGCCAGCTCCCGCCCTAAAATTAATATATAGATATTTAACTAGTAATTAACTATCTTTGCAATCAATAAGTTATAAGTTATTTATTCTTTCACTTCCAATTCAGAAAAAATTATTGTTAAAATTAGCATGTACAGAATTAATAGAAATGCTTCTAAGAATCTGAAGGGAAAAAATTGTTTAAAAAGCCTCAAATTTGTGAAAGCAATAATTTTCAAATATTTTGAAAAAAGAAATATTTTTACTAACTGCATATAAAGATTAAAAATATTTTTCTTCAGAAAAATATATTTGAAAAGTATTTAAAAAAGGTGCACGAAAATATTTTTCTATAAATATGAAAACATAAGAAAAATGTTTGAAGTGTACTGGAAGATCTCTAGAAAAACCTAATAAGAATTATATAGTTCTATCACATTTTAAAAGTTTTATAGATTTTTAATTTCGTCCAATTTCGTTTGAATTATTATAACATAGATTTTTATCCAACGATCTTAACCTTACAGCTGAAGGATTATACCTATCAAATCGAAGATATGCCAAAACAAGTAATATAAAAAAAATTGGTCAATTCCAAATTTAGATCAACAAAGAAAATTTTTATTTTAGTTACTTTTCATTAAATAATTACAATTAATATAAATATGTATATACATATGATAGAATCACAATATTAAGTAACAAAATAGAAAGCGATTTTCCTTACAATTTTCTTTTCTATATATGGTGTTGAACAATTTTTTTTAGTGTTACTGTTTATTCCTTAATTAAATTTAATTATTCTAATAAAAAATAGTATAGTGAAAAAGAAATTACATTCTCCGAAATTATGCCATCCCAGGTGGGATTCAAACCACGACCTTCGGATTAGAAATCCAAAGCGCTATTCCATTGCACCACAGGGACGCAACAAACTATTTTTATTTTTGTATATGCTGTTGAACTATTCTTTTTGTTAGTTACCATTTATTAGTTTTTTAATTTAATTATTGAATTAATAATTAAAAAACTGTACTAACATCAAGTGTCAGCTACTGCAAGTTTAAAAAATTGTATTTGAACTTGAATGGATGAACAGAAGGTATTTTATTAACGATTGAAAATTTGCACAAGATATATATATATATAGGGAGAGAGTGTGTAAACTATATATATATATATATAATAGTAGGAATTGAAGAAAAAAAAGAATTCATTCTCACATATTGTAAGATAATGAACAAATAAGTAAATGTATTAATTTTCACAACAAAAGCAAATACTGGTGAAGCAAGAAAAATAATATACATTTTGTAATTATTACATAAAATACATTTTTCGAAAGTTTTTTAAATGTTTTGTTCAATAACCGAATTATTACTTACTTTCGCCTTATATTTTTAAAAATATTTGCACGTGTTGTTATCTTTTTTTGACTGATTTTGAGAAACCACAAATGAAAGTGACAGCATAAAAATATCTCTGATAAAATGATAAGTTATCACAATTAACTTTATGGAAAAAATATGTTTGAATGGAACAGTTTGCGTAAAGCTCCATCTCTTGTTTTTTTTTTTTTTTTTTTTTTTTTAAATTCTTCTTGATTATGGTGCATTTTTATATATTTAATCTTATACTTCATCTGTAAGAGGGTGAAGGTAAAAACGGCTCACTTATTGAAAATGATGACACCTAACGAGCCGCAGCACTGCTTTGAACGGTGGAAAACTTGAATGCAGTTATGTATTGATAGGGAAGGGGAGTATGTTGAATGAGATTAAAAGGTATTTGTACATTGTTTTCAATAAAGCTAATTTTTAAGACTTATCCGGTTATTTAATTGTCACAGTAATTTAGCAACTCACTCATTCACTCAACACAAGATTTCAGAAACTATAAGACTTGCAGACTTGAAATTTGGCAGGCATGTTTTTCGTTGAAAAGAAATCCGCTAAAAACAGATTTCACGAAAATTGTCTCTCAAATGGGGTTGCGGTCAGTAAGTTATAGACAAGAATTCATGCTGTTGAACTATTAAACCTAAAGACATGAAATTTAGGATGCATGTTTCTTTTGTTGAGAAGATATCCGTTAAGAATAGATTTTGCGTAAATCAACTTCCAAGAATGGGAATGGTGGAGGTTAAATAGACCGTAAAAGATAACAAAAATTATCTCTTTTGAACCTGTATTAGACATGCAAGAGATCAGCTATGTCATCACTTACTGTGAGAGGGTCGGAAGGCAGACTAGCCATATTCAACATAACTTCAATTTATTCTCAGTTATGAACAACAACACAAATTCTATTAACCAAATTTAAGAGACGCACCCAAATACCAAATATGGAAAGCAATAGCGAGGTAGACGAAATACGAGAAGACTTTAAATAATTAGATAACTTACTTTACATGCACGAGTTTTTTTTTAATTTCCATTTTCAGAAAAACTAGGCAATTGTTTATATTATGGTGAGAAATTGCTGACGCACATTTTCTTACTTCTTTAGGGTTGTAACTTAATCTTTTAGTCATCAAATCTGGAAAAGGGATCTTGAATTAGTCGCCAAATCTGGAAATGGTATAATGAATTAGTCGCCAAATCTGGAAATTGTTATTCCTGATACTCCTGATCAGGACAATGGAACAAAAGTATGAAGTTATTGTAATGTCATTGGTCCTTCACAAGTGTGCAAAATTTCGAATTATTCTAACCTTTTAAAGTGGATTAAAATCGAGTTCAAAGATTCCGTTACATACAAATGAAATTTTTAAAAGCGTGTTAAAAAAGAAAAAAAAACTAAAAACCAAAATACAGATTTCGTTTAGGTTTTGTGCGTAATCTATTATTGTGTCTGAAAGTCGGAAAAGGGATATTCAAAGTACACCACAAATTTTGTTTTTAAGCGATTAAGTTTTAACATAAGTATTAAATTTCTGCATAAATCTCTGAAGTAAAAATTAACCCCATAACATAGTCATATGGGGTCATTCTTATAACATAGAAATTCTATCTTAAATTTATCGAAATGCTCAA
Organism: Trichonephila clavata; assembly: GCA_019973975.1. Taxonomy (NCBI): domain Eukaryota; kingdom Metazoa; phylum Arthropoda; class Arachnida; order Araneae; family Nephilidae; genus Trichonephila; species Trichonephila clavata. Next base: position 51,443 of record BMAO01019187.1, on the reverse strand, counting down.
ATTTCTAGAATTTATTTTTAATATTTTACAGTTTAATTTTGCATTATTGTCATTATTGATGTCGAATTAGAACAGGATTTCTTAAACTTCTTTTGAATTCGGGATCCAATTGTGAGGCATGAGTTACCTCATCCCTCAGGGTGTGGGGGGGGGGGTTCGGAAGAAAGATTAGCCATAGTCAATGTAACTTCAATTTATTTTCTGATACGAACAACAACACAAATTTTATTAACCAAATTAAAAGATGCACCCAAAATACCAAATATGGAAAACAATAGCGAGGCAGACGAGATACGAGAAGACTTTAAATAAACAGATCACTTACGTCTAGGCAATACCTTGTAATTCTTAGCAACCTAATCTAATTTGATTCCTAATTGACAAATCGTCAACTTTAATATTACAATAATCAGCTACGAAGTATATACGCCTCACTTCAAGTTTAATCAATCACTGCTAACCATTAGCAGTCTTACATCTCTCTCTCTCTTTAACTCGAAAGTTTAATCCTTTTATACAAGTCTTAATTCGTTACATGCATGTACCTTTTGTTGACTAGAGATTCGCATTGAGTCCCAAGTAGCCTATCCAGACGTTGAAGAAAGAAATCTCTCTTTTGAGCAATGAAACCTACAGACTTAAAATTTGCCAGGAATATTTATTTGTCAAGTAGAGATCAGCTAATAAGGATTTTAAGGAAATTGGCTCCTAAGGAGGATTCCACCAGCTTAAAAGACAAAAAAAATCTGTTTCTCCTTGAATACTTAGGTATAAGGCGATTCACTCCTTGCGTGATCTCCAGAATTTGTAGACCTATATAATTGAAATGTGGCAGACATGTTTTCTTTTGCTGAGTAGAGATTCGCTAAGAACGAATTTTTAGGGGGGTGGGGGAATAGCCTTCTACAGTGCCCTAAAAAGCAATATTTAGATATTTGCTTCAGATAATATCTATATATTGACTGACAGATGAACCTGGGAAATGCCGGGTTATTCAGCTTTATTTATTTGTATTATTTCGCTATTTTATTTGCCAAATCACTCTTTTCTTAGAGTTTCATTTGCCTTTTACGTAAAATTATTCAATATATGACTGATGATCAGAAAAAATAACTACAAGGCGCAGCATTTGAAAACAACATATTGAGGAGCAATTTTATTTTTCCAGAGGGGAGACAAATGGCGCTACTTGTCATATAGCTAGTTTGCGGGTAGGTAGGGAAAGTTCCCAGATGTTTCAGAACGATTGAAATAGCAAGAGCTTAGGAAATTGGTCTTGTTTGGAAGTGCGAGCCGTGATTCGATTTTCATGGGCAAAGAATGTATCCGCATCCGAGAGAGCACAGCAGAACGAGCAGACAATATGTTGCGAAATGGTGTCACTCTTTTCAATCAAGTCGACAGGATATCGAAAACCACAATATCGTAGGGAGCGGCCTGCCATGTTCTTCAACAACAGAAATCAACACAGCACGAATTGAAGAAATGATTCAAAATGATCGAAGGGTAACTCTGAGTGAAATCTCGTCAGAGCTGGAACTGAGTTATGGTAGCGTACAGTATATCGTTTCTGATGTGCTGCGATATTCCAAAACAATGCCGTGAAAACATCCGCCGAGACCTGGCTCTATGTAAACATGGATCTGATTTCTACCAAAACGGGTTAAACAAATTGGTTCTGCTTTCTGATATATGCCTAAATAGACTTGGTGATTATGTCGAAATGTGATAGGCACGTTTGCCTCTTAATTCCCTTTTGTATTTTCTGTCTGTTGTTAATAAATATTTCTTTATTCGACTAATAACCTTTCTTTTTATCAACCCTCGTATATTGGCTGACAGATGAACCTGGGAAATGCCGCAGGTTATTCAACTTTATTTATTAATATTATTTTGCTATTTTATTTGCCACATATCCTTCTTTTCTTAGAGTTTAATTTGCCTTATACTTAAAATTATTCAATATATTAACTAAATTTCTAGTTCTTTAAAATGAATTTATCATTTAAATCATTATATTTTTCAAATTACCCCCATGCTAAGAACCAGTATACCTGCTAATACAGCACAGATCAAACTATGAGTGCATTTTCGGGCAGAAAAACATTCCAATAGTCATATTATTTTGGGGATTATTGATAGCATGTTTAAAATATTCTACTTTTAAAATTGAAAGAATAAATTGTTTATCCCCTCATTCCAACATATAAACAGGAAATTCCATACAACAGTATGGATTACGAATTATGCGACTCAATCGTTTTCAAATTATGACTTTCTCTTATTTCTGAGATTTGCGCCGACTTGCTCTATTAATTTATATCGCAGCGAGTAAGATTTCTAAAAGAAAATTCTTATATTATAAAAATAAACTCTTTTATCTAACAAGGAATTGATTTCTGCGACATCAATAACGGCAAAAATTCTTCGAATTAGATCATATCTGTGACTCTCTTATCAATACAACCAACCTCACTGCGAAGCCCCATTTGACCACTAAGTAGTTGACATCATCTCCAAGACAGTCTCATTTGTCTTCTAAATGTACACGTGACCTTTTTAACTGCGTCGGATAAAGATAAACAACTACCCAGTCTTTTTTTTTAAATTTCAGCTGTCATGATTCGTAGATATGGAAGCCCACGGATTCTTGTTCAGATCTAACGTGCCACCTCGGACGATGTTAGTTGGGATTAAAAAAATAAACAGCATGATATTAGAAAACAAGAAATTGTTTCCTAATAGTATTGAATTAATTTCCGAGGTGTTTACATAGTTATTGATAATACGCTTAGATAATTCATTCGCCGAATTATCTAAGAGATTTGGTTGACTCCTTTGTATAATAATCAACATATTTCTGCTGTACAGAAGAAAAAAATTTAGCTTAAAATTTTATAATAATATTTTTAAGGAAACATTTTTCATTTTTATAAATCATTCTCCATGATGCATACATAATTATTAATTTGTCCATCATGTTATCTTAGCAATTTTTATTATATTTCTAGTTATAATTAGTATTTTTCTGACGTACAGATTTCGAAATGAGCTTCATTTCTTTATGATATTTTTATGGGAATATTTTTAATGTACATTAATCATTCTCTGGGATGTATATATTGTTATTATAATTTGTTCATCCAATTATCTTTGAAATTTTGTGTGGTTGAGTTTCTTGTTATAACTAGACCTTTCCTGAAGTATAGACCTGAAAATAGTTATGCTGTATTTTTGAACATTTAGAATTATATATATTTTCAAAGTAAAGTTGTTCTCTAAAATGGTTTTAGATACAGTTAGACCCCGATTTAACGAATTCTTCGGAACCAAAGATTTCATTAGTTATATCGGGGTCCAAATAAAATACAAATTTTTGGCGCTTACCTGTTGAAAATTCAAAAAACCAACTACATACAAAATATCCATCCATGGTCTACACCCTTTCCCGCCAAAATTTGCTATTTAGAAGAAAAATCATTTTTCTGTTCTAGACAAATAGGATATCATTTGAAAGAGCAATCCAATTTTTTCTAATACAAACTAATAAAAAAATTTCAACTGTTGAAATAATTCGTTGATTCGGGGTTTATAATTCATTAAATAGGGGGTTTTGCCTTCATTTTAATCGAGGAAAGAGAAAAATTCATTAAATCACGAAAATCGTTTAATAGGGGTTTGTTAAATCAGAGCTCAACTGTATTTAGATATTAATATTAAATATAGATTAGAGATATTATTCAGACAATAGAAATGCTCAGATCTTAACTGATACGAGCCACATGTTAACGTAAAAGATAGTTTCATTGTTCTTTGCACAATTTTCATTTGTTCTAATGTATAACAATACTTAACGATTATAATTAAAGTACTAATTAACGATTTTACGACATAGAATTTAAAACAATTTTGTATTTCATCCGAAAATTTCAAATAAACATTTTATAATATATTCAGAAATTAGGGTTTTAAAAAATGTACTTATGTTCTATGAAAAATTAGGATCGCTTTTAGCGTATTAATTTGCTTTGCTTTTTGACATTCAGATTTTAAAAATGAAATAAATTTTTTCTAAAATACTTTGAAAGGAATGTGTTGGCATGGAGTGGTAGTTTGGAGAGGGTAGTTGGAGGAGCTCAGGTGTCATCCTCGTCATTTAAATGATGTTCAAAATTACGAGGTCTCTCGAGATAGTTTGTTTTGTGTTGTTTTATAAAGTGACATAAATATACACTCACTTACCCAATTTTTTCGTATTTCCGTAGATAGTGGGGGAAGGGCGGTAGCCTAGTGGTCAAGGTATAGGATCGTGGCTGGGGCATGTCATGAGTTCGAACCCAGTACCCCTAAATACCCACCGTGTAGGAGAGCGATGCACGTTAAATCAAACGTTCTCCCGTTGGTGTGGTAGTTAGGAGAAGGAGTCGTTAGCTCAGGTGTCGTCCTAGTCACTTGACCATGGTTCAAAATTACGAGGTCCATCGCCAAAAGCCCTCGTGTATAGCTGAACAGTGCAACGTTAATATTCACTCACACACTGTAAATAGTGGATATAAATCAAAAGTAAAAAATATCTATAACTATATATTAAAATTGAAACTGATAAATCAACTGTAGCTTAACAGATAAAACAAATATAAAAAACACAATATAAAATAACAAGTAATATAAACAAAAATTTTTTAATCAATTCCCCCTTTGGATGTATAGAAAGTATTTTATTAGCGATTGAAAATTTGAACAAGATATACACACATATATATATATACACACATAGGGAGAGAGTGAACTAATAGTAGGAATTGAAAAAAGAGCATGATTTATCTGTATTGTTGAAACAACGCACACCCGGTTTGGCTAGTTTGGCGGAAAAAACGGTCTTCGTCGCCAACTTTTGTCATTGTTTTAACAGTTACATTGTTACAATAATGGAGACGAATCTAAGTTGGAGTCGAAAACCGGTAATTAATTTAACTAATTTACCGGCAATTAATGAAATAATATTTGAAAAACTGTATCAACATCAAGTGTCATCAAACTACAAGTTTAAAAAATATTATTTGAACTTGATTGTGTGTGTGTGTGGATGAATAGAAATTATTGTATTAACGATTGAAAATTTGAACAAGATATATATATATATATATAGAGAGAGAGAGAGAGAGAGTGAACTAAATAGTAGAATGAAAAAATAATCTTTATTTTAAATAATGTATCATCGATTTATTAAAAATACGAGAATTATATCAAATCCCAAATTCTTCTCCCTTAACTCTTTGTAAATAAGCATAGATTTCTAGCACACGCGCACAAAAAATAAATAAATAAAAAAGACAGAGACCTTGGCAATTAAGTCTCCTTAACGAGTTCCGATTTGACTAAATAGTCATTAACCCGAAGGAAATGCCTTTTTTCTTTCTTTTTCTCCTCGCATATTATTTTTTTAAAAAAACTAGCTTTGATGTAAGGACTCTAAGCGTATGTGTTGAATCTCTAGATAAATTCGTTTTAAATTTAATCTAAAGTAGATAGAGTTATGTCGATGTTTTTAACTTAAATTTAATTGATTAGATTTTATTCATTTTCTTTTTTATCTTACGGATATCAATTAATTCGATTTAATTATCTTTATTTTAATTTTTTATTTAATCTTTTTAGTATAGCTTTAAATAATTCGATTACAGCCAACGGGAGAGTTTGTTTAATGATAACGGATTATGCAGAAGTAATATAAATAAAATTACAACAAATTTAATGTAAGGTGATTGAATGTGATCCGAATCATAATTTTGAAAAATTGCAGAATTGGATAATTTTTTTTTATATTTAGTGTCAGTTGAATTAGAATATACTTATAAAATTGTTTCAAGAATACTATTAAGAGAAAAAATTGTTCAAATATTAATTCCGTTGGCAAAAAATGAAAAAAATAATGACATATATTCAAAACATTCTTGTTTCATGAAAAAATACTTTTATAATAATAACATTTTGCGTATATTTACGTAGAATTTCTAACACATCTCTCAATAAGTCCCGGGCCTAACTAATAAAACAATAACTTTTAGGCAAAATCAAACTTTATTTATCAAGATACTCCCCTTCAAGAATGATACATTCAACCCAGCGCTCTTCAAATTTTTAGATACCTTTCTCGTAGAATGATTTGTCTTTGCTCTCAAAAAAGGCTTCATCTACGGCAATCACTTCTTCAATTGAGCTAAACCTCTTTCCTGTAGCATTCTTTTAGGACCTGCAAAAATCCAGTAGTCACCGGGGGCAAGATCTGGGCTGTACGGTGGGTGTGAAAGTAATTCGAAGCGCATTGTTTTGCTTGAACAATGTTTTTCTCCATCACAGAAACAATATTAACACGCGAAATTCTTTTTCATCCATAATTTCTAAACAAACAAGAGTTGCTTCCCTAAAATCTATATAACTTTTCAACTAAACAAGATATTATCATGAAATTTTGACACGTGCCGTTTTAAAGTTTGTACAACTAGTTTAGACCAGAGTTCTTCAAACTGTGGGTGTGCTCCCCTGGGGGCGTGGTAACCTTACAAGGGGGGCGTGTATATCGAAAACAAAAGATTATTTTTAAAAAATTATTAATTTACTGAAAGGAAACAAACCCAAATACATTCTGACACAATACAAAATAAAATATACATTTACACTGATATGATGCATTTATAAATGTATCAGTATGGCAAAATGTGTTTCATAACTATTTTAACAGTACTAAGTTAAGAACAAGTTTAATAACTACCAGTGACCCTATGGGCGTGTAATATAATTATATTCAAATTTTAATACTTATCTTGATAATTTGTACGGTTTATAAATAAAGCGTATTGTAGCCTTATGTCAAAGTATATTATTATAGAATTCAATACATTGTTATTGTGTGGAAGGGACACGATGAAAATTATGATTGAAATTCGGGTCGCAAGTACACAAAGTTTGAGAAACACTGGGTTAGACTAAAGAAAATTAGAAGGTAGCACCATTCAAATGTTACGCCCAGGACTTATTGAATGATGTGTTATATAGGGGCTGAACTAGGAATTTGAAATATATAATTCAGAAGGGGATTGATTCATGTTTTATATATCAAAGTAGAAAAAATACCCGTTATTATTTCAATTGATGGTAACTCTGAAAATAGTGTGAATTTTTCAGAAATCCTAGTATAAATATAGGCAAGCTCTAGTTAATTATAGACAAAATATTATTTTTATAGAACCATTTTTCATGAAAGAAAAACGTTTTAAAAATGTCATTCTTCCATTATTTTTATCAAAAAATTGTATTTAAATAATTTCTTATAATAATAGTCGAATAATTTCTTATAATAATAGTTTATATGTATTTTCTTTTTAATTCAACTGACACTAAATATCAAAAAAAATTATTTATTTATACGCTTTTTCCAAAACAATTGCGAACGTACTCAGTCACTTTAAAAAACAACTCTATCTGATTAAACTTATATGTTTGAAAAATTTTCAACAAAAATTTGTTTACGCAATGTGTTGAAAAGTTAAGAATATCAAATGCTACTTTTTCTCATTTATAGCTCATAAAAAAATGCTAAATATTTTAAATATTGAGCCGACTTATGGAGAAGATGTATGTCAATAACCTTGAGGCTATGTAGAATTTACATTGAGAATTCCATTTCATCTAAAATTTCTGTGTAAACATATGAGGAACGAACGTCTGAAATGTCTGTGTGTTCAAGGTTGGGGAATATTCGGCCTTAAGGCTACATGGAGCCTGATAAAATATGAAATGCTGTCTTTTGAATCAACTCAAATTCCAGGAAAGTTTCTTTGAAACGAAACTTTTACCTTTTACTCCATGCTTTATTTTTTCAATTCAATTTTTATTTGATTATATACATATTTTATATGAAAAATATCAACTTTTGATCAACTATTGACGAATCCGAAATGGTTATCTCCAGTTTTTGTACCAAAAAATAAGTATACCCTATTCATCACAAGAATAATTTTTAGACCAACTTTACAAAAGAAACACCTTGACGAATTTTCAAGTCTGTAGGTCTAATAAATAGTTCAAAAACGGAAAAGTTTTCACTTTAACACCCCTTAACCTCCATTGGAGGTCGATTTCCCCAAAATTCATCTCTGCTGAACAAGAGGAAACATGTGTGCTAAATTTGAAGTCGGTCTGTCTATTATTTCTGCAGATTTCGTGAGGAGTGAGTGAGCGAATACGTTAGTTGCTTTTCACCAATGTATAGCTATTCGAATTTATTTTTGAAACGCAATATTCAATAATATAAAAGCATTTTTAATATAATTTCCATGTGAGACATTTTTAGAATTCAAAATTTATTTATTACTAATGATTCTATGCCAGATATAATCAAAACAAATTCAAATAACCGGATACATCAAAAATTAGCCACTTTAGAGAAAATATCAAAATATTGAATAAACATTTTGAGAAATAAATCCTTTCTGATGCGTAAAACATATATCACTGGTATTAAACTAAAGACATATTAATCTTAGTGACGAAATTCGTAAACATCTGGCGCGTGTGTAAAAAGCAAGCTACAAAAAAATAAATAATTCCCAAATCCACACTTCACATGTTGCAAGAATACTAGTTGTGACTATGTATCAATCCGCTTAGAAAAAAAAAATCACCTCATAAACGTATATCATTCCCGCTATTCAAAACCCCCGAAAAAGATTCTTTTCTGAACATCCCATATGGCTGATAAAGTTTGACAGTATCTTTATATACTTTGTAATGTTTATCTGTGTCGTTTTTTATATTCCTTCCACTCTGTCACTTATCAATCGCAGAAAAATATCTCAGATAACTTTTTTATTTATTTATTTATTTTGCTTGAAAAAAAGATTAACGGACTAAGAATGAAACGAGAGGAAATGTTCCAAAGAGCCAAAAATGGTTAAATTGATTGAAAATTCTGGCAACCCTTGTCTTAACAGTCGTGACGTAATACGTATTAACAGGTGTTCCATAATGTGATGCTGATTTGAGTGACAGCGATGAAAATTGCGAAGGGAAATTTTTACTTGTAGAACAGGGATTTTTTCCCCTAAAACGGAACAGGTAAACGCTCTAACAAAAAAAATTTTTTATCTTTCTGTAATAAATAATCGTACGAGTTTGTTCATTGAAAAGATAAAATAGTAGATTAAAAAGAAATGAAAAAATTAATTATTAATGTATGCAAGACAGATTTTTATCGCCAAAAGAATCTACAATACATGCATGAAAGGCTTTATTTTTGTTTTGTTTCAGTAACATTTAAAATACTTGAATGAATAAGACTTAAACCAAATTTCAAAACAAGAAGTATTTCAATTGAAGGTTACACAAGTAGTAGAATTTATATTTAGTATATTATTAGATTTTACTAAGTTTTTTCCAATTTGGGATTTAAATACAGAAATCTCTTGGACATTTAGGCTAAGTTGGATACAGTTAACAACAGAGTTGAAATTTATTTTCCTGTAAACTCAAAGACAGAAAACAAAACCTTAATAAAAAAGATATTTCACAAAATCCTTTTTAGATTTTCTGGTAATTTTCATTGGTTATTTTGATAGGCGTGACTACCATTAGCCAATCAATTCTGATGCAGAGAGTTGCCAAATGCTGGGTAACAAATACGGACAAAATTGGGTTCCATCGGAAAGAAATACGTATGTTCTGGTAACATATTTATAACCAAGTATATTCGAAGTTTTTAAATGACCATGAGAAACATAATTGTGGCTTATTTTTGAAAGCTACATAAGAGCAAAAAAATTGGCCTAAGCGTAGTAAGAGTAAATTTTTTTTCAGTTATTTTTTAATTTAGCCTTATAGCAATATATCAGTTCTTAGCCTGGCAAAATCGAAGATATTTTTTAAAATTTCATTCTAAACACGATATATTATTATTTAAACATCGCGCAATTTTTCTGTTACCTTATTTTTGTCTAAGAAAAAGATCTAAAACCATTAAATTTCAGAAAAATTTGTCTGGATTATTTTGTTAATCAATGTAGTTTACATCGAGAGGGGAAAAAAATCGACGTACTGGGGTTTCTTGTTGTGTGTGAGTTACGTTCCGATTAACAGTTCGTAAATTAAACTTACATTTTTCCATACAATTTTCAAGTAAACAGTAATAAAAATCACACATAAAGTGCAAATAATTTATGTTGTTCATAATAAAATCAATACATAATATATATATAATATTGAGCGTATTTATAAACCAAGAAATATAGGACCTGAAATTACATAATGCAAAAATAAAAAGTTACAAACGAAACTTTTTGTGTTCGTTAGTACATAGTGTCATAAGTCATATAAATCGTTAGTTTAGAAAAAGATATTTTCAATTCATAGAAGAATATTGCAACTAAAGAAAAATGTATCGATTTAACACACTCTGATACCGATGATAAAAAGAACAAATTATCGTTTTGTGTCTTTTGTTAAGATATATTTAGTTAAAAAAATTATAACTAAAAAATAAAATTCTTCAAACGTATTTAAATTTATATTCCAGTTTTAAAAAATAATATCTTATTTTAACAATCTATATAACTATAATATGTGTAGAAAATAGAAACAGAACAAGGTAAACAAGAATTATTAAAAATGGCGAAGTTAGATATATGTAAACTTCTTTCAGTTGAATTAATGAAAAATTACTCATATTAAATATTTATTTTTATCGCTGTTATAAAATTTTTAATTTCTCACTTCCGTTTAAAAATAAAGTTTTTTCTTTTCTTTTTTTAAATTTTATACTGTAGATGTGTTTGAAAAAGTATTAAATAAATGCCACTCGTCATATTTTTGCAAGCGATTTACTATTTATTTATTTTTCTAATAAAAAAAGTTTCTTTGTTCGATTTGGCAGCAGATGTGAAATAAAAATATTTTTTTAAATGAAGAATTCGTTTTAGATCTTTAGAGAATTACACCTGCTCGAAATTCGAAGTTGATTTTTAAATAATTTCTATTAATTTGAATTTTTACAAAAAAAAGTTCGTTTGGGAGTTAAAATAAAAGTCTATGTTTGCATCAGAAATTACACGAAGTATGACAAGTTATTGGTATTTACAACGAAGAACAGATGTTATTTGTTTCCAAAACTCAAATATTGAAATTCAATTCCTTTGAATATTCCACTATATAGCAATGGACTCTTTCCGGTCTTAGACGGTAAGAAATTTATCTTATGTATTTCTTGCTTTTACTTTTTCTAATACTTTAAGCCGCTTTTAAAAGTAATTAATGAGCTAAGCTTCCACCGCTATAGATAATAGGATTTTTAAGAGATTAGAATTCTTACACGAATTGCATGTAAAGTAAAAAAAAATCATCATAAAAGGCATTTTTTTAAAAAATAATTTTTTTTTTTTTTGCAGGGAATAGATGTTTTTATTTTTGGGTTATTACCTTTTAATATATATATTTGTACAGCGACTTTTCTGTTCCTAATGATCATTTTGAAAATGTTACTTTGTTGCAAATGATAATTCTAAAGTTCTGTCATTTATAGAATAAAAATTTAGAATTAAGAAAATCAATTAATTGTATATAGTCAAATTATACCGAAATTTCCTTCCTGATATTGGTTATTGATCGTATTCGTTCAAAAATAGAATTCTGATTGAAAAATTTTTACAATACAAAAGTTTCCAATTTTCTAAAATTCAATTCAGTGTTGAAAAATAAAAGTTTTATTTGTCTATATTCAAATGGTTATTCAAAAACTTTGTTATTTGCTTAAAATACATATCCTCAATTTTATAAATAATTTTCGCTTATTTCTAAGATTCCAATGTAACTCCGTCGTACTGTTCTACATTATTCATTTACATTCGAGGGGGAAAAATGTATGCAGGTCAGAAGGCAGATGAGTAGTCAGAGATATCTAGATTTCTTTATTTGGAAGCAAATGTTGTTTGTAATTCTCTATATAATGCGAAAGTATAAAAACTCTTCATAAATTACATTATTTTAATCGGTATTTATATTAACAGTCTACCAATTTCGCCAAATAAAATGACGTCGCCAAATATTGTTATCCTTATAGTTATGTTTGCGCATGCATGGAAATGGTTTTCCGCTATTGGCAGCATATCATGGCATATGGCGACGGGAAATTAGTCAACGGTATAATTCGTAAATACCTTTTAATCATACATTTTGTATAACTTTTTTAATAGGAATTATTCATTGGTAAAATAACTTTCATTAGAAAATTTGGTATTAATATTAAATTTAGGACTTCTTGTATTTAATTATTTGTTCTCGATTTTGAAAAAGGGAGTTATCTTTGTTTTTCAGGATTCTATTGTGATGGCAGATTCCAATGACAAATTTTTTGGTAAATTATTTTATAAGTCTCTTCTAAAATCAAAATCTTCCAATAAATAAATAGTAAAGAAACAACATTACTGTCAAAGTTAAATCAAGATTTCGTTTGAAAATAAAATATTGAGGTAAATGTTATACATATAATTAGGATTAAGTCGGCTTGATGTCGTAGTTTGTCTCTGTCCTTGTACCCCGAAGTTTACGGGCTCGACCCCGGCCCAAGTCGATGGATTTTCATGATGAAAAATCGACAGCGTCCATGTCTTATGATTATGCGGCATGTAGAACGTCCCTATCTGGCTTAGGTGCTCTCGGCAAAATTTAAATTCCTTGTACAATTTCGCATCAGAGCTCAGGTGCCTCCCCTTGGGGAGGAAACTGGGCTTCAAAATTACATTGTGGCAATTAATATCTATCTGTATGGTGTCATACTAAAAGGTGATAGCAGCTCCTGGGGAATGTACTAGGCCTGCAATGGCAAAAACCAATACGCAGCCTCATTAGAAAGGGGGGGGGATGTTAATGGGGATTAAAATAAAAAAAATTGACTAGTACAGACAGAAATGAAAGTTAAAAAATGTTATTTCAGTTGTATTAAAGTATACTTCATTTAGTATGATGTTAATATAATCAATAATTATATTCACATTCGCTCCACTTTCTCGTTGTGGTTGGCTCTGCATCAAATCAATAAGAGTGAATTTTATCGTGTACATTTATATTCGAATTTGAAATAAAATATACAAAATTCGAAAAATATTTGCAACATTTTTTAAATTTTTCCACCTTTTTGAAGTTTTACCTTGTAATTTAAAACTTAAAATATTTTTTTCACAAAAATTCTTTATTATTTAAATATTAAATAAGAAATATCACACATGTGTGGAGTTCTGATTAAATCGTTAATAAAAAAAAGTTTAAAAAATTAAATTTACTATGAACTCTTTTTTTTCCAGAAATTTCTCCAGATTCTTTTTAAAACTGCGAAATTCTATAAAAAAATATTTTTAAAAAATCCGAAGCATGATTACATTTTACACCACAATAAAAAGTAGCACTTGATTATTAATTAACACTACACAAGGACAAATTATTAACTAACACAAGGACAAATTATTAAAAAGTTCTAAGCTCATTACCAGAAAAAAGACATTAGATTTTAGACAATAGACACAAATTTTAGTGAGGGTTTTTTTTTCTTTTTTTCTTTCATTTTAATAGTTTCTGGTGACTTTTCGAACCTCTCAAATTTAGCCAATTACGCCAAATTCAAACGAAATTCATCTTTCAACTAACGGTGCGGGTTCAAAAATTGGCGATGGGCGTTTCAAAGGTAGTTACATGTAACCGTTGTTTCAGGGTCAACTGCCTAGAAACCAGTTTAGAAATTAAACGAGAAGAGGTTAGTTTGTATAACTATCAATGCACACACTTCTAAATGGTTATTTTTAAGTAGCTTTCCTAACTTTTAAATTGAAAAGGTCAAAACACCTTCAAAAGTGTGAAGTGAATATCTCTGTTTACTGATAAATTACAGGTTTAAATAGTATACTGGCAAGGTGACAAAGAGACGCATTTAAATTAAGAAATATGTGCTACCTGGTTTAGTTTCTTGGAATAAGTAACTGTAGAAATATAATTGTCTCGCTCGGATTTTTAAGAAACTAAGGTTATGAATTGCTAATGTTATTTGCCAAGTATTTAGTTTCTTTTTTGTTTGCTTGTTTCAAAATATTCTTAGCAATATAGTTTAAATACGCGAAAGGTTGCAAAGCTGGTGAGATTGTTGTAAAAGGATTTGAGCAAAGTGGAAAGATTATCTTGGAAAGTTTCTTTTCTGATAATCTGCATCCTGATGCCTCAGTTTGATATAAAAATTATTTGATTAAGAAATTTTGCGAAGTATTTTTACATTGCACAAGTAATTTCGTTTTCAAAAAACATAAAAGAAAACGTACACATTGAAAGTTCTTGTCGTGTGTTTCATACTGGGATACATATGAAAAACAAGAGATAGATGAACACACAGAAAAATATTATATAGACTTTTTTTTTACAAACGATGATCTCAGCATAGAACAGAAGGGGTGCGCTGCTTTCCATTCGAGACGGGAATCCATTGTAGGCGAAAGTCCGATTTCTTTTCCCGAAGATATATCCATACCAGGGCCGTAGGTAGCCTAGTGGTTAAAGCATCGGATTCCAGACCGGAAGGCCTGGGTTCGATGCCACCAAATACCCTCCGAGTACACACGGAGTACGTGCTCGTTTAATTACTGGATCCGAAAGTCTTGTGGGTGGTCGCAGCAGAAACCACGGGTGAAGGGGGCTGGAGAAAATTTGCTCCCTTCTAGTTCCATGCCTAAATTGTGGAGGTGGAGATAGGTGGTGTCACCATCTATCGTGTACGAACCAAGCCAAATCGTACTGTCACCTGCATGGTGCTCAAAGCTGCATCCATACCTTATTCGGGATTCGAACCCGAACCCACTCGATTACAAGCCGAGTGTCATAACCACCATACTTGTTGGGGTGGCATTACAAGTTCTTAATTTAGGGAATTTATAAATTATTTCAAAGATTTCATCTTTTTATCCATTACGGCAGCGGTTCTTAAGCTGTGTTCTGCGCCTTACTAGGGGGTCCGCGGAGTCTCTCATGCAACTTTGAGATTTCCCTCTTTCACAGACTCTGAGCCGAATGGACTAAATTCATGTGACGTCATAATCACATGATAATTTCAAACCACGTGTTTTTAGCCAATCAAGTTCAAAAACACATGTGACGTCATAGTCACGATAAATGCAATTATCTATTTTCAGCAAATCAGTTCATGCACTTCGTTGTTGCCAAATAACGCTTTTTACAGAAACTTTTTTTAAAAAAAAAATTAATATTTGTCACTTTATTTAAAAGTACATGTATAAAACAAGACTATTTTTTCTTTAATTTTAAAATCTTTTGCAGAAATTTCTTTTTATAACTCTTGAGCACCTTTACCCAATTATGCAATTTGAAATTTTACCTAAGTTTTACAAATAGAATAAAAAGTACGAGCTATAGATTATTGTCTGTTTTGAATTCAATGTAGAACACGTGTTTATATTATCATGTGACCGTCATGAATTTAGTCCATTGAAAGATTAATTGAAAGATGTGTGCCATTCTAGACTAGATCCCCCAATTGTCCCCAATGAAAAAACTCTGCTAGAATTTGTATTTTGATCAAGAATATTAAGCCAGGGAAGAATACTCAAAATCTTGGGGATCCGCGATGCCACGCTGATATATAAAGAGAGGGTTGGGTGCGCAGTGATCGAAAGTTTAAGAACCGTTGCATTGCGGGATTAATATCACCAATAAAGTATCACAAAAGTATCTTAATTTAGAGAGGTCATGGTATATTTTTATATATAAATTTGTCAAATACTATGGATTCTTTAGATGTGGGTTTCAGAATATCATACTCTGCATTAAATTCCTTTATATTTATATATTTAGAGAGAAAGAGAATTGTTTCAGTCTCAAGAATTTATTCTTCATTTTCTATTTTAATTGGAAACATTACAAAAAGTGTAAGTAATATTCAGCTGTACTATCAAATAATCCAAAATACTCTGTTAATAACTAAAAATTTTGAAATCTAGATATAAATCATGCTTTATAAAAATTTTAAATGGGACAATAACAATACTTTGTATCAGATTTTTTTATATATGTTAGTAAAATTAAAAGTAACTTTGGTTAACAATAAGATGTGTTTCAAAATTTTTGTGAAAATATTAGACTAAAATTAAGCTGAATAACCTATCGTTGTAATAAAAGATATCAATATTATGCAAAAATATATTTCGAATTAAAAAAAATATTTTCAGTTATTTTTTTTATTAAAGTAGTGTTTTAATGTAGAACATAAAATGGAAAATAACATATTGAAAATGAAAGCCTTACGGGCTATTAGATTTTCTCTTATGATTTTACAAACTTTAAATGCGTTTTTCTCATGCTTTTAATTTTGAAGATGTGTTTTTTCTAATCCCTAAGACTTTTTTTCTGTTCAAGATAGTCTTGAAATATTTTCTGTATGTACTCCCAAACATATTTTCTATAAAAGTTAGTATGGACTTAAGTCTGAGATCTCTAGTTATTTTTTAAAGAATGCTACAGTTAATAATTTTAAGAAAATTGTATTTTTTTTTCAGTTTTAGCTATAAAAATAAATTATTAAATTAAATAAGAGAATAGATTTTCAAATCCGTACTAACTTATGTTCCCAATAATATTAAAAACATAAATCACTTCAAATTACAAAAAACTTAAAAAATTAAACATTTTATAAAACTTTAAATTTTAATTTTTTTTTAATTATAAAATAATGGTTGACAAGACTGCCTTTTTACTTTCAGAATCAACTTAACAATATAATCTGAAAGTAAAACGTAAATTACTTTTGCTATTACTGCCTCCAAAAAAAGTTTTAAAAATGGGTACTGTGTAGTCTTTAATGCACTGCTGGCCACCGTAAATGCAACACCAAGAAAGACAAGAGATAGTAAAACAAAATTTATTTTGCAGATAACATGTTGACCAAGTATCAAATGATTAAATTTACAGACTTCTGTGAAGTGTGGTTCCTGCCAGAATCAGTAGCCACAGTAGCCGCCATTGTTGGAGATCACCACTGCCACACGCCTAGGCATTGATTCAAAGAGACTTTGGATGTGTTCTTGGGGTGCAACAGACCAAGCAGCTTCCACACGTTGCCAAAGATGATCTGGTGTGGCAGCTGGGGGTGTAATCTGGGTCAATCGTTGAGCATGTTTTCTATCGGCGAAAGATCCGGAGACCGAGCCGGCCAGGGAAGCAATTCAATCTGATGATTGACGAAGAACCTTTGGACAATGCGTGCCACTTGTGGTCGCGCATTATCCTGTTGAAATATGGCTGTGGTCAAGCCCTGAAGGTAAGGAAGGACAACTGGCTCCAACACCTCAAAGATGTATCCCTGGCTGTTTAAAGTACCGGCAATGCGTACTAGAGGAGTGCGAGAGTGATATCCAATACCGCCCCATACCATAATACCGGTGCAGGACCAGTGTGACGGTGCATAACGCAGCTGTTCAGCATCCTCTCTCCACGGTGTCTCCAGACTCGAATCCGACCCTCGTGGTGTTGCAGACAGATGCGTGACTCGTCAGTAAAGACAACCTCATTCCATTCTGCCACCCACATCCTTCTTTCATCGCACCATTGGCGGCGGAGACGTCTGTGGTTCTGCGTCAAGGGTAGACCAAGCGATGGACGTCTTGCGGACAGACCACTCTGCTGTAAACGGCGTCGAATGGACACTGAATGATGCGTTACAGACTCAATGTGCTGTGCTATGGTTCGTGATGTGACTGAGCGATCCGTCACTGCCATGAGCACAATTTGTCTGTCCTCACGTGAAGTGGTGCACTGAGGGAGACGCGATCGACCACGTCGGTCCATCGTACCCTCCTGCATCCAACGGCCACATAATCGCATTACAGTTTTTGGTTTCGTCCAACACGTCTACCGATTTCCCTGAAAGATAATCCACAATCTCGGTAGGCCACTATCCTTCCTTTGTCGAACTCGGATACTTGATCAAAAGCTGGTCGCTGTTTCCTATGAGACTAACAGATCGTTTTTTGAAAAAACCACAAGAAAAACACAATTGCCGAAATCTCCAAGCCTTAAATAGTGCTTTGAGGTGGCGCCACAGGCGTGCGTGATGTGTGTCTGCGCTGAAATTCTAATCATTTGCATATCTCACCTCTGCTAATGCATGTTGTAAATTTCATGTTATTTGCGTGTTTCCTTAAGGGTGTTGCATTTACGGTGGCCAGCAGTGTATATATACTACTAACTGAAACACCTGGCATTTGACACGGATTCAAACGTTTTATGAGTAAGCCTTTGTTCTATGATTATAACGTACTCCAGATATTTACTTAAAACTTTTGTCAAAATTATTCAGAAAAGAAAAATTTCGGATTTTTTTTCGGCCATCCTTTTAAAATGACCATGGTTCAAAATTACGAGGTCCGTCAGAAATAACCCTCATGTTGCTTCTAATTACAAATTAACTTTAATTACTTATCAGTTATTATCATTGTCACTCGTTATTTTTATTTTTATATAAATGAAATTTAAAACCCTTGTTAAACAACAGCACACAAAATAATAGTTTCCTTTAGTAAAGTACTTTTTAAAGTACTTAACCCTTTCTTTGCGTCACGTCCACTGTAATAGACGACAGTTTATTTATTTTTTTAAATCTACAACAAATACCTTATAACCGATTTTATGCACTATGTATAAAAAATACATGTGAATCAAAGTAGGGGACTGTATAGCAATTATGTAAAATAAATTTTAGACAATCGAAAAAAAAACCCAAATATTTTCGTTTAACTTTTCAAGATTATTTGTATGCATAGGGTAGGGATTATTTGTAGGGTTAATGACATTGTGATTGAAGGTCATGAAGGTTCTAAAAATAATATCTTGATTTGAATGCAATTGTTAAATCAATTTCTCAAACCTTCCTTAGTGCTGTGAATATTTTTTTTACATTACTAGTTCTTTGTTCTTTGTCATTAAAAATAGTAAGTACGAAAATAGTAGAAATATGAACTCTTAAAAAAAAATTATGCATGGCCAATGGAACAAATAATAAGCTCATTTGATCCCTGCTGTTATCTTTGATTAGCTTACGATGTGTTTGCATTAGAAAACACACATCACAGATATAAATGAAATTTGAAACAAGTTTGCCTACTGAGTGATTTATTAGCCTTTATATGTGTGAATACCTTGTATCTCTCGCATAAAAGACATTGTGTATATATGTTTTTCTGTTCTGAAAGTCTGAGATTGTTATAATTTATTCTTTAATAATATATATATATATATATATATATATATATATAAAAAAAAAAAAAAAAAAAAAAAAAAAAAAAAAAAAAAAAAAAAAAAAAAAAAAAAAAAAAAAAAAAAAAAAAAAAAAAAAAAAAAAAAAAAAAAAAAAAAAAATATAATTATCTTAAGTTTCTAATAAAAAAAAAACTTCAAATAATTTTTGATACAAATCCATTTATGTATGATTTTTTTACAAAATAACTAATGATCTAAACTTCTTTAAGGGAAAAAAACATAGTAAATTTGTAAAAAAAAATATGGTAGATTTAAAAAAAAAATCTCTGACTGAATGGTTTTCTCGACTTTTTTCTTTGCCCCCTATGTACATGTTGTAAGGGTCTATCCGCGGTTTTCCTAACAATCCTCTTGGGAAATTACTTTCTTTAAATATTATTTAATTGAAAACTTTCTCCCGAAGAAGATGCGATATATGTAAATTATGTCGTGTATTTATTAGCTTTTTGGCTCGTGATATAGAGAGAGGTTAGAAGCTAAAGGATAACAGTGATGATTAACGAAAGATAAACGGAAGGCTAGGCGAGAGCACTTCGTAGATTATTTGATTAATATTAAGATTGACAATTTGGTCAATTAGTTGCTAAAATGGATTTGGTGGATTTGAATCAGATTACTTAAGAAATTACCTTCAAATATAAGAAGGTGTATTTCCTCGACGGCGAAGTGTAAGTGATTCGATTTATTATTGAAGTGAAAACTTCTTTAGCGGCGTTGGGCACTTTTTGGTAGGGGAAAATCTTATGGGTTCGCGTCACCGACATGCTCTGACTTGCGCACGCGCAGTGTGCTGTTCGCCTTGGACACTTTTTGAATGGATGAAATTTCGTGCGTTCGCGTCACCGACATGTTTATAGTACTATATTTGTAGCTATACAGCTGACGTATAGTGCTGTATATATCTTTTAAGTGAAGTTGAATGGATTTAGTGAAAAGTTCAATGTGTATATACTGTGCATTGCTCGTTGCGATTCCGAGAATGGGCAATACATGTTTATGTGGTTGTCGTTTATATTTCGCCTGGAAAATCTATGCGACAGATACAACAATTTTTATTCGAAAATTTGATGATTTATACAAAAGAAGGTTCTGAAATACTCGAAAAAGGATTTGGTGAAAAATATGATAATGTACCGATGATTTTAAGTGGGGACTTCAAAATAAACTTTGCAGATGATAAAAATTTACCATTAATTGAATTTCTAAATGAAACACTTAATTTAAATATGTCCAATGATCGAAAACTCTGTACTACAAAATATAAAACGACGATCGATGCGGTTTTTATGCAATACTTAGATAAATTTGAATCAAACATTTTCCTTTCTTACTTTTATTACCATAAGCCTATTGTATCTTTTCTAGAACAAAATGAAACAATTGAAAGTTCAAAAAAGTCTAAGTATTGTTAAAATTAATGATGACAATGATGCAAGCAATTAAAATAATGTTAAAAATCAAGTACATTGAAATTTAAGTAAATACAAATATTATCCATAAATAATATGACTGTAAATTAATTATTATTTCAATTGAATTGTATTTATATTTTGTCATGATCTTGTACAGCCCGTAATATATTTGAATAATAAAAAACCATATAAACATGCATTTAGTTGTTGCTCGGAGTGTCAATAGATGTGAAAACCAGATTGATGTTGATAATTTTAATTTAAACATTATGAAATTTCAAATTTTAACTAAAATATATAAGTTTTCACTTCTATCGGCAGTCTCTGTAACTGCCAATTTTTTTATTATATCTCCAATTATCTCGTTTACTTCGCTATTGCTCCCATATTTATCAATTGGTGCATTTCTTAACTTGGGTTGTTGAATTTGTATCCTTGTTGAGAATTGTAAATAAATTGTTTTGTTTTGTATATGGCTAGATTTCCTTCCAACCTCGTGCTCGTCGTTACAATACATTACTTAAGTTTTCCTCTAAACAATTTTTAAGAAAACATTAAGAATTCATGAAGTGAATATATAAAGTAACTCCTTCTATAATAATTGACGTACACATAAGAAATTTGATATGCAAATATTTCAAACTATGAATAGAAAAAGTTGGTACGGGTTTTGTGATAACATGATTGATGTTCGTAAAACACTCTTTTTATAAATGCTTTTTGAAAATTTCTTGAAAATGGGTAAATTCTACATTCAATTATTTTCTTAAAAATAAGTATTGGTTTGATTCAAAAATGCATATCAACGCGTTTGTTGCTTGTATTAATAGTAATAGCTAGAAAAATTACCAAGACATTTGGCACAATAGAAAAATATCCTTAGAGTTTCAAATGAAGAAAAATTAATGATTTTTTTTTCTTTCTGAGAAAAACCAGTTTAAAGTTTTTATTGATAAAAATCGCCATTTGCTATTAGAATTTGAAATAACGAACATTAAAGTTATAACTATTCTGATTGATTTTTTTAACCTAAGATTTTAAGATTATAGAAAAAATATTTATAAAGTACCTGTCTTTACTTAATTTAGAAATTTTTAAATATAATAAATATTTTTAAAGTAAGAAAAACTTGATTTGATTTTTTGACCGATTTTTGTCAATTTAACAGTACTGTGTCCCCTTAACTGTCTCATATAACACATGAAATTTTTATGGAATAATTTTACTCACTGACCACCAACATAACATTCCCATTCAAATAAAATGGCGTGTACAAATATTTAAATGTAAGAAATGCTTAAAACATACTTTCCATTAGTTGCTTTAGATTCGACTTTATGACTATGAATGTACCCCACAAACAAATGAACCAAATAAAAAACTTAATTCATAAGATTTCCAAAAATAAGAGAGTATTAATTAAGCAAATTGTTTAAATTAGCTTCTTTGGCGGCTCGCTGTAGACAAAGAACCGACCAAGTGCTTGTGCAGGAAATATATAAATAAATTACGTAATTGTTGTGTAGAACGTTTCGTAATTTTTAATTATGTATTTTTTCTATTAATGCAAATTCACCCCCGTTGAAAGTAGTAAACAGGAAAGAGTGTTAATCGTCAATTTAACCAAAATGCAAACCTGTCTTTACTTATTGAGATCACAGACTATTTTAAAAATGGCTGATTTGAATTTATGTTGGGTGTGACAAAAATCCAATTTCGGATAAGATTTGTTTTACATAACAATTCGAAAATTTTATTTTATTTTTTATTACTTATCGGTGAAATGGCTATTAAAGTGTGCAAATTACTTTATACTTCAAATTCGCATTCATTCCAAGTTAAGGTGTCCGATTACTTGCAACTACTTCTTTTTTCAAAAAAATGGAGATATGGGAATTTTTTTGTTGTTTTTAGATTTGTTTAGCTCATTTAAAGAAAAATATGCTAAAATTAAGAAGAGAAAAAGAAATTATTATTACTGAAATGGGAAAAAATGGGTAAAATTTGACAAAAAATAACATAAACGTGGCACATTCTGCATCAAAAGTTTATGAACCAATTTTCAATTTCTTAATTATGATGTATTGCTATGTTATTCAATTTTGAAATGACCTTAAGGATAAGAGATATTTTAACTTTTACAAAAACTAGAGCACTTTATCTTTTTTATTACATGAAATTGCTTAAAAAAACAGTGGTTATATTCACATAAGGGGCTGTAAATTTTGTAATAAAATAGAGATTGATAAATCTGAAGGTTAAAACACTTCTACTATTATAATAAACAGACACAAAAAATTTCAGTTAATTATTTTCAAAACTTTTTTATCAATCGTATATTTTGTATATTTAAAAAAACACACATTTCGAGTAAAACGCTTTTTAAAGTATGATATCTTGCTTAAAGTAAGGCGTCTGCTTTTACTAAAACACTTGTAGTTTTTGTTCTAGTGAACGGAAAATAATAAACTTGGTATTTTTATAAAGCTAATAATATGGCTTATAAAATAAAATCATAAAAAATGTCAATTTTTTGGCATAATTAACAATTTTAGGGTAGTCGGATACCTTAATTCCTTGCAAAACGTGAATTAAGATACCCAACTACCTATGAAACCATGATTTTGCAAAAACGTTTGAATGAAAAAACTTTTTATATTATGGTAAATTGAATTAGAATATACACGTAAAACTGTTTCGAGAATATTATTACAAGAAAGAATTATTGAAATGCAATTGTTTAGAAAAAAAATAATGGAAAAAATACTCATTTCAAAACATTCTCTTTTTATGAAAAATGTTTCTATAATAATAATATTTCACCTACATATATAGCTCAAAACTTCTGTACAGAGCCTGAACTAAGATTTTTGAAATACATGATTTAGAAATGGATTTATTCAAATTTTATTATATCAGAGTAGAGAAATTTTTTTAAAAAAAACACGTGTTATAGGAACCTGTTATAGAGGAAAATATTATTATTATAGAATTACTTTTCACACACACACACATCTTTTGAAAATTTATCATTCTTTTTCTATATTTTTTCACGAAAAGGTGAATTTAAATGATTTTTTTCTTGTAATATAATATTGTTCAAACAATTTTATAAGTATATTCTAATTCAACTGACACTAAATATCAAAAAAAAAAAAATTCTATTTATACCGTTTTACAAATTGGTCTACCGTATGTAGTCAGTCACTTTAAAATAGTATCTTTCAATTTTTCATTTCTACCTCTTGTTACTAAAGGGAAAAGTGGAAAATTATTTCTTCTCTTCAGCGAGAGATTATTCCAGTTTACAATGATAATTAATACCTTGACTTAAATTTAATGAGGTTTAATTAATAACACAACTAATTATTAGTTACTTTTATTAATTCACACTTCTTTTAATTGCATCCATTTATTAATCCGATAAAAACTTAATTAATTATACTAATTTTGTTTTCCTGTTAAAGATTCGGTTTTCTGTAATCTGAAAACGTACAACTCGATACTATTAATTAAGTTTCATTGCTATTAATTACAAACAAATAAAATGAATAAATAATTATTCTCTTTACATTACGATCACTCAAAAACAAAATATAAATAACTATAAAAATCTTTATACTTTTTCAAAGAAAAAGTTGCTAATAAATCTTGTTGCTAAATCACGGAATAGATGTATTTAATTGATAATTCATTCAAATGGTTTTCAATGAGCTAAATTCAAGACGGTCACATGATAGATGCAATCACGTGTTCTCCATTGAATTTAAAACTGATGTACTTACTCTATTTGAGAGATTTAGATAAAATTCTTAGATATATAAATGAAAAGGAAACTCGGGGTACATTTATCAAGAGTCACAAATAATCCTTCAAAGAGCCGCAGGTTGCCCCCCCCCTCCCCTGTACTAGATTATTGAAATTCACTTATCTTCAGTAGAAGCTCCTTGTGACGATCCTTCCCGAATCCCGTTAGTTATTTACTAACTTAAATGGTTATTTACTTCCCCAATTCCAGGTGAATTCAACGACGATTATTAATCTCAGGACTAGCAACAGCCC
Organism: Trichonephila clavata; assembly: GCA_019973975.1. NCBI lineage: Eukaryota > Metazoa > Arthropoda > Arachnida > Araneae > Nephilidae > Trichonephila > Trichonephila clavata. The sequence goes on along the minus strand of BMAO01019187.1, from coordinate 26,616 downwards.
AGTCGCTGTTCAACATTTCTAATTCTTGGATTTCACGCTTAACGATCTCAACAATTAACTATTTACTTTACATACTCAACGAGCGGACTTAAATAAAAGTTACATTTGCATAAAATCAAGTCATCTCTACCAGATGCGGGTTTTTAACTAAAACCACGGCTAAAAAATCGTTTCTTCAAGAAGTTTAGTAGAAGAGCCCGAATAGTACCCATTAGAAAGTTAACATTCAAAATAAAATAAGTTATACTTTACTATGGTTTTTAGTAAATAAATGACCTATTGATTGAAAATGTGGTAAAGGGAGGGGCACCATGTCCATATCCGGTGATGATTCCCCCTCTCTAACCACTCCGATTCCCTAAAATTGAAGTTCATGCAAACGTTGTAGTGTTAATAAATGCACTTCATTCTTAAAAAAAAACAATTGTCAAAACTCTTTCGAAAGACAAAGACCTTAACCACAAACATCGGTCACAAGAGGAGGAGCTGTTGTAACCGCCTACAGGTTATGAAAGAAATGCTCAACACCCTTTAATTGTCTGTTATTTTCGCTCATATTTAATTCTCTATAAGGCCAGGAAATGAAATGAAACCCCAGTCCACTTAGGGAAAGCATGGGCGATCAGGTTTCTGACTGACGATTTTTTCTGTTTTGAAATTTCATTGATGAATTTATAATTTGTGGATAAATTTGATGAATGAAGTTTAGTGTCAGAACACCTTGAAGGTCGGATCAATGGAAGGTCACGTACAAGCGATTAAATGAGCATCTGTCAATATTTCGAGTCATTTTATTTGTAAATAATAGAATGGATGTTATTGAGGTTGATTTAATTTTTATAGGGAATTTTCATTTGAAAAGAGAAGGAGTAATGAGCAGGATAGGGAATTGAAAAATAAAGTTTGAATTTTATTATTTATAAATGAGAAACTCGCTATAAACGAAAGAGTACAGTTTTCCTTTTTCAAATAGGATAGGAAATTTAATATAACGGTCAAAAATATGGAAAATGTGGTGAAATATATTGCTTACGGAAATGAAAAGAAAAACTGGTGTTTATTGTCTACATTTCTGATATGCTTTTGCACATATAGTAATCTCTATTTGAGAAAGTAAATTTTTTCGAAATTTAGCAACTTAGTTTTAGCAGACACAGAGCCGTTTAAAGGTAGCGCCCTCTAGTGGCAGTCTCGTTACCAAATTTGGACGCTTGGATGGCAGAAAGTAATTGAAAACAGCATGTAATGAGTGGATGTGAGTGTTTATTAACGTCGCACTATAAAACAACACAAGGAGTATTGGCGACAGACCTTGTTATAATGAACCACGGCCAAGTGACGAACAATACCGTAACTGGGACTCCCCTCTTAAACTACCATACCAATAGGAGGACTAATTGAACCAAAACTGATTTAACGTGCATCAGATCTTCTACTTCAGAGGCACTAGAGCTTGAACGCATAACACATCATACTCGAGCTAGTAATCACTAGGCTACCGTGGCCACAAAACAAGACTCAACCGAAGCCATGAAAATTGTTTAACCTCTTCCTTTCATACAATAGCGTAGCTAAGTATCCGAAGGCCCGGGTGCAAAAACTGAACTATCTGAACTGATTAAGTTTTATCAAGTAAAAAAATCAACATATATGAGTATTTTTAAGATATAAAGGGGGTTTTTTTGCGAAAATAGAGAAAATAAAAATATTTTGCGTGCGTACAAGAATCGAATTCTTGTTATATTCATTTTATGGTATGTTCAACAATTCTATTCACATTAAAAACCATATAATTTGTTTCTTCAAATCATAAGAAAAACTATTTTTTTACCTGAATAAGAAAATAAGTATAGTAAGAGATTTTTCAAGAAACTTGTTTTCCCTAGTAACAATTTGTAGAAAAATGAAAGTGTCGGAAATAATATAGAATTTTCAATAAATAAAGTTGGCAACACTATACAAGCAACAGAAAGAATTCAGGGAATTGCCTACAATTTCGAAATTGCTTTCAACAGAGTTACCATAATTAAAGTTGTGTGTTGCAACTTGTTATTTTTATATCTAAAAGGTAGGAGAAATCATCACAAGTTCAGCTTGCTTCCGAGGTCCGAGCCCCCCCCCCCTGATAAAAAAAACCCAGGTGCACGGCATTTCCTAGCCCTTTAGAAGCTACGCCACTGCTCTCATATGAAAAGCATGATTGCACAAAATAACTTTAGGTTAAAATATATAATGAAAAACTGTTCTATAACTAATTCCCAGTCAATAATCGCAGTATTATCAACAAAATGTGAATTAGAAAGATTTTTTTATTTTAAAGCAATGCCAAAGAATTTTAATCGTACACATATGAAAATAATTTGGATTAAATCATATATCAAGACATTAAAATAAGATCCCGTGTTCCACATTCTCGAGTATAAAATTAGTTTCTTAAGCGAATAGAATTGATTTAACTATAAGCTTTTAAAAAAATATATTTCCAGTAATGTTTAGTTTACCCCTGATTTTGTATTTGCGCATTTTGCATTTTGGTGACATCTGAACCTATGGTTGCTTTTAGGTATCCGACTACATGCGAGAACTGTTTTTAGATTTGTTTAGTACATTTTAAGAAAAATATACTAAAATTAAGAAGATAAAAAGAAATTATTATTACTAAAATGGGAAAAAATGGGTAAAAATTTACAAAAAATAGCATAAACCAACCAATATGTTACCCCAAAACATAATGGGGTAACATAAGGCCCATTCTGCACCAAAAGTTTATGAACAAATTTTCAATTTGTTCAATTCTGATGTGTTACTATGTTATTCATTTTTAAATGACGTTTAGGATAAGAGATAGTTTAATTTTTACAAAAACTAGAGCACTTTATTTTAGTTATAATATGAAATTGCTCGAAAAAACAGTGATTGTATTCACATAAAGGACTGTAACTTTTTTAACAAATCGGTGATTGATAAATCTGAAGGTTAAAACACTTCTATTATACAGAACATACTCAAAATATTTCAGTTAATTATTTTGAAAACTTTTTGAGTTATCGCGCTGTCCCCGTTTGTGCTTTTCGGGGGAAAAAACACATTTCGAGTCAAACGCGTTTTAAAGTATGAGATCTTACTTAAAGTAATGGCATCTGCTTTTACTGAAACACTTGTAGTGTTTGTTCTGCTGAACGGGAAATAACAAACTTGGTATTTTTATAAAGATAATAAGATGGCCTATAAAATAAAATCATAAAAACATTGTCAATTTTTGAAAAAATTCAAAATTTTAGGGTAGTTAGATACTTTTAATTAAATCGTCTTGAATGAAGAAATTCCAAATATAACTTGGCTATTTATATTCCCAAACCAACAATCAAAAGCCATCTATTTTTAATTCTTATGGTTTAAAAGTACGGTTACAAAATGGCAAATGAATTGAACGTTCAAGTTATTTAATAAAATGCAAAATAAGTTATTACTAAAGTACATATACATTAGCTACTTATAAACTGCATGTATTTTCACATGTAGCTTTAAATGAAAGATTCGTTGATAAGGTATATTTACCGAGCTGAATATTGTCAGTCCTGTACTCAATCCGACTAGATCGGATCGTATAGTAGAAACTAATATCTATTAAATCTAGCATCATTAAACTCGTATAATGTGGAAGTATATTATCTAGAACAGTGTTTCTCAAACTTATGGGGCACGCCTTCCTAGGGAAGCGTAATAACTCTACAAGGGCGCGAACATATTGAAAAATCAAATACAAAAGATTATTTTAAAAAATTTATTAATTTACTGAATAAACAAACAAAATACATTCTGACATAATAAAAAATAAAATACACATTTACACTGATGTAATACACTTATAAATGTATCAGTTATTGCACGATGCATTTAATAATTAATTTTAAAATATTAAGTTAAGGACTTGTCATGCATAAAATTATATACAAAAATTAACACTTATCTTCATAATTTGTACGGTTTATAATTAATCCCTTAACTGCCGATTAAAAGTTACGCGATTCGTTGCCCAATGCCACCGTTTTCCAAGGAGGCGCGCGTATTTGATGTATTGGAGGGGAGAGAGAAAAGGAATAAATAAACAAATTCTCTGAAATTAGTGAATCTTTATCAAACACTGTCGTGGTCCTTTTATTACATTCCGAAGCCTTCTGAATAATGCTGTGGATAGAAGTACAAAGAAAAAATCGTACTTCGGAGAGATGTATATACACGTCAGGGGCAATTAACGCTTTGGCTGAGCGAGACATTTATATACTCCCGTGGCATTTGTGAGGTTAAAGTCATATTGTAACTTTAAGCTTGAAAATATAATTGTATTGAATTCTATGTATTGTTATTGCATGAAGGGGGGCGCGATGAAAATTAGGATTGAAAATTGGGTTACAAACATTGAAAGCTTGAGAAGCCCTGATCTACAGCTCTGTTATATCTCAATTAAAAAACTTTGAGACTCCAATGATCGATCTTCAAAAATCTAAGAGCATCTATGGGTTAGCTTATTCCCTTGTCCATAGGTCAAAATTTTCTAATGCATTAACTGTTAGACTAAAAGACGGGTAGAGTTAGTATGTTAAATCTGTAGAAACTCCAAGTTCGCACGATGGCGTGTTGAAATTCGGAGAGAGGGGTACCCCTTCACTTAATTGTTGTTCAAAATTATGGGGTCTGTTACCAACAGCTGTCATAATTTCGAAATGAGATGATTATAAACAATCAATAAATGAAGAGCCGAAAAAGGATAATGAAATGCCGCTAAACAATAAAATTATGTATTTTCATATTAAAAAAATTAGTGTTTCATCTCTTATTTCCCCACTGAATTGATCATACGAATAAAATGAAATATACATTGCTTTATAGAAATACTGAGAATAAATACTTTAAGAAAATATCCCAGTGAAACACACATAGAGTATGTTTTATGTTCGCAAATTGAAAATTTTAATTAAAAATAATGCAGTAATAATTCAGCAATTTATTTCAATTTATTAGTCATATTATTTGTAACCACTATCTATGCTTCCTGTTTGAATTTATTTCAGAATCATTATATGTATTATTTGTAACTATTTTTTATCACCTGTTTCTAAATAAGGAAATCGTCATCCCTTCATTGTTTTCAGCGTTGCAAATATTTTTTTTTACATTTGTAATTCATTACCACACAGCAAGCCAAAGTGCTTAAAATATTATTAAATAATTTATTTTCATTCGCTTTTCAAATTGCTACTTTTTATAAAAACCGTTAATTATATAAATTTAGTATATGTATTTCATTATAACTCATTTGGAGCAAATTGAATACTTTCTAATAATGTTTTTAAATATAATTTAACAAATCGCAAATTTGTTACATATATATATATATATATCTTATTACACACACACATATATATATATATATATATATATATATATATATATTTAGGATCTCAAAGTCAGCATATTAGTGGTTTTGCTGTGAAGATTCTGTTTTAACACTCTTCACACAGTTTATATTTTTCCACACCCTTCTTAAAAATCTTATAAAATGAAAAATTTCTACATTTTTGGCAACCAAACCAAATTTCTACATTTTGACAACCAACCAATTTTCTACATTTGTGACAACCAACCAAGTTATAGCCTACCAAATTTGATTGCAATCTTTCTTGGCGTCTTCCTTACAAGCTGTTATAAAGGATGCGTTTAAGTGCAATTTAGATTTTTATCACAACATATAAAAGCTTTCCATCGGTTTCAAGACTGTTCTCCTGGAATAAGCTCTGTGAGCAGAAGTTTTGAGAAATCTTTTTGGAAGAATCCTTTTATTGGGTAATTCTTTTGATATTTTTCTGCTTAAACATTTTGGGAGAATTTTTTGCTTAATAGTAGTCGGTTGTTCTTTCATATTTCTATGAGATTTTTTTATACTTTGAATTTTTTATACGTAGAATTTTTATACTTTAAATTTCTATTTATTTTATTTTGGTCTTTCCTACCGAGTTGCAAAGAGGGAAGGTTGGCGCCTTCAAACTAGTTTAACCCCACTTATTCGGTCCTAAGTCCGAAATTGCGTTTTGACTCGCTAGGTTCTTATTTGTATTTCATTAGATTTGATCTTCATTTTTTTATTAAGTATTTCCTGTTATATTCTATATTTTATATAAATTTCTTCCATATATATACGTATGTATATATATATATATATATAATTACAATGAAAACTGATTTGAATCTGTTAAAAAAAATGTGCAATTGCAAACACAAGGCACCCAAAGAAGTTTATCTACAAAACAAAGTGAATTCTTCAAAGATAGCGGCATTTCTGAAAATCAGTTAAAAGTTATTTAAAAATAATCTTAATTTCGTTAAATCTCTTTTTATGGCATAATGTTGAAATGTAAGTAATAATATTAAAATGCCTGGTTGTACCTACAGGAAATATTTTGATTTCTATTTTAATGCCTTTTATAAATTGTTTTCAAGTTCTAGACAAGAAGTTAACAACATGAGCAACTCATCAATGCAATATAGAAAAAGAAAAATCGACTTCGATAACAAAATCATGATCAAATGATAATATGTAAATAAGATATTATATAAAAAGTAACTTCACTATTTATATTTCAAGTATTGTGATTTGTAACATAAAAAATTATAGTACATTTATTTTCTTACATTTTAATTGAAATAAATATTATAGCCAAAATAAAATGTCCATTTTAGTGTTAGATGTCAAAGTACTATATTTAAAACAGTTATTGTGCAAAAAAATATTTTAAAATAAATTCATGCATAACTGTTTTTAACAACATTTTATGTATTTAAAAATCTTTAAAAACTTATTTAATTAATAAAAATTTTATAACTTAAAAAATAATATATTGTAAAACATCTGGAGGCAAAATCTGATTTTTCTTTTTTTAATATTTTTTAACTTTAAAAACAATGACGAAATTTTTCAACAACACAAGCGTATTTCGCAAGCTATTTCAGTGTGTTTTTCATTTCTCAAAGAAGAAAAAAAACCTTTGCGAGAACATTCACTTTATTTACAATAGGGAAAAAGTGGGGATAAATTTCTTGTGAAAAAGGGAAGAAAAACGTTACCTTTTAACGAAACAGCACAATCTGTCTCTAGAAGGCAGATCAAAAATGGCCGACGCTCAATATCAACTCGCACCACCTGGTCCACAAAAACACTCGCTAAAGAAGTACAACTCACTGTACCGATATTCTGTACATTGTTTTGAATATACTATACCATAAAACATATGTTTTTGACCATCACCACATTCTTTGGTAGTGTGTGGGTGGAGTTTTGTCAACAGGTGGGATACATAGTGGGTGGAGTCAACTAAGTACATAAAAGCTAGTTGTACAAGTCGTCCTTAAGATATTTTTTTAACCATTCTTTCACTTTTTTTTTATTATTACATCAGTGAAAACCTTTCGAATTGTGCAGAGTATCTTTCCTTGTATAGAGCGTCCCTATCTAATATTGCCAGCAGGTTCAACGATTTTTTTTTTCTGTAGTGCAATATTTTGGTCTTTTTTATCTGTCTTGTGGTCTTTCTGCAATTAAATTCACGGCTGCTGTCTATTTATTTACTGAGGCATCGAATTTCCTTCTAGAATCCTATGCCCCTTACACCCCCCCCCTTCTTTTTTTTATTATCTTTTTTTATAAAATTCTATATTATCCTTTCTGGCATGCATCGTACCATCTCTGGAAATACGGTTGTTGGAGTATCAAAGTTATCAGAGGCGCCAGTTGGGATTAAGTGAGACAAAGCCGTATTTAGTCCGATCAACTGTTCTCTTTTGCTGATGATTTTTTCTCCTTCGGGACAAGTCGTTACGAAAGATAAATTTGTGTAGGATGGTTGCTTGTGTGTCTTTACGTAAGCCGGTTACCTTAAGTAATGCTTGTTACTTTCAAGAACTCACAGGTAGCATGTTTAATATCACATTGGAAAGAAGTAGATAATATTTTTCTTTGGAAAAAAAAATTTAATTGCTTTGAAAGTTTCTGCTTTAAGGGGAAAAAAATGCTTAGATTAGAAAGAGGCAGACTAGGTAAAAACCCGGTGTGAAAAAGCTGTTGGTATTTATCTTTATATACAATTTTCAATGATTTTTTAATACGTATTTTAAAATTTTAAGCAAAATATCAAATTTTGTTATAAAGTTCACAGTTCATAGATTTTTATAAACTCATTCTAAAACAACATTTTGCATCTAAGCAAACATTTTTAGATGTTTTATTATTATTATTTATTTATTTAAAGAAAATTTACATAGAAAGAAAAATTAATTTAAAATTATTTCCACACATTTGATTTCTTTATGTTCGGTCATATTACTTTAAACCAGGGGTGGCACTCTCGAGACACAGCGGGCACGACGGAGTTGTATCAGTAACACGCGAAACTTATTGAAAAATTCAAAAAATTGAAAAACAACAAATAACATTCTTTTTACAATTTCATAGAAATGCAGTTGTCTCAGACCAAAATAAAAAAAAAACTACTTCTTTTAAATACAATTAATTGAGCTACAATAGAAAATTATCATGTAGAATCACTCCTTCATTGTTGTGTGCACTGGCTATCCAAAGAAAGTGCATTCGCGAGATTTTGGAGTTTGAGGAAGCGTCTTTTAAAATATCTGGAAGAAAACAATGTATTGCCAATGAGTGCTTTTTACTCAAGAATGAAGACTGGCTATGGGAATTAGCACTTCTTGCTGATATTATGGAGGACATTAAAATAATTTAAGATTATAGGGGGTGGATTGCATTTTTTCTACCTTAGTTTGTCGTATCTCTTTTTTTTTTGTGTGTGTGAACAAACTTGCTTTTTCGTCTCGATTTCGGAGCCTAAAACCTAAATTTGTGTGTTATTTTTTTCTTATTCATTATATTATTTTTAAATTTTCACTACTTCGGCTTGCATAAAAAATGTGCTATTTACTCAAAAATTCAATAATAAGTCTATAAGTAACATTTTTTCAACTTTTCATGTACTTTCTTTTTTGTTTCTTTGTAGGAAAAGTTGGAAGTGGCACGCACATAATTGTTATCTTAATGACAGATTGTGGCACTCTTCCGTGAAAGGTTGACCTCCCCTGCCTTAAACTAACAATTTTACTTAACTGAATTTGATCCAGTGATCTACCTTTCACACACGTTTTAATTTATTAAAAATAAACATTCGCATATCTTATGTATATAATATTAAAATTATATCGATGGAAAAGTTTTGTGTAAAAAGTATTTTTAAGTAAAATTTACATTCATTCCATGCTTAAAATTCGTGTCAAATAAATTTATCCGCAAGTTTCATTTCTCGAAAAGAAATATTATTTAAAGTAATTAAAAACTCTTTAAGCCAATAAAGCATTCAAAATACAAAGACGCTTAGAACTAAATCAAAATCACTAACAACGGTTACAAAAATTTGGCATTGTATATTTAATCTAACCTTTAACAATGATCGCAATTATGAAAATAATAATGAATGTGGGATAATGAATACAATTTATTACTCATGCTTCAGAAAGTATGGTAATTATTGTAATTTATCTCCCGATTTTCCTGGTTACTTGTTACTTGAGTTAATTCACTTAATTGATGTATCTCTTCTTTAATTACTCACGGCTCGGAATTCTGAAAGTCAGGCAACCTTTTTTTTAATTGAAAGACGTCTTCGACTAAATATAATCTTATTTTACAAGAGTCAAGAATTCTCCAAATACTTATCATATGTCGCTTTTTTTTATTGAATTCGATAAATTTTTTTTTTTTTTTTTTTTTTTTTTTGTTTTTTTATGTATATTAATTCTAGAATCCTCTATAATTGCGATCGACCCTTGTGATAAAAAATACCAACCATTTAGGAAGGTAAAGTATATTCCCAATCGATTGATTATAAAGTAATCTGGTTAAAATCATAACTGGAACATGTTAAGGTATCCGACTATTTGTGACCACTTTTTTTTTAAAAAAAAATGGAGATATAAAATTTTTGTTGTTTATAGATTTGAAAATCAAGAAGAGAAAAAGAAATTATTATTTCTAAAATATGGGAAAAAATGGGAAAACATTTACAAAAATTAACATAAACACGGCCTATTCTGTACCAAAAGTTTATGAACAAATTTTCAATTCTGATATGTTACTATGCTATTCATTTTTTAATGGCCTTCGGGATAAGAGCTATTTTAATTTTTACAAAAACTGGAGCACTTTATCTTAGTTATTATATGAAATTACTTTAAAAAAACAGTGATTATTTTAACATAAGGGACTGTAAAGTTTGTAATAAAACAGTGATTGATAAATCTGATGGTTAAAAAAACACTTCTACTATTACACAGAACATACACAAAAAATTTCAGTTAACTATTTTCAAAAATTTTCTAGCAATCGCTGTCCCCATTAGAGAATTTTAAAAAAAACCACTTTTCTAATAAAACGCGTTTTAAAGTATGGCATCTTGCTTAAAGTAATGGCATCTGCTTTTACTAAAACCCTTGTATTTTTTATTCTGGTGAACGTAAAATAATAAACGGTATTTTTATAAAGCTAATAAGATGACCTATAAAATAAAATCATAAAATAAATTTGTCAATTTTTGGCAAAATTTACAATTGTAGGGTCGTTGGATACCTTAAGTGTCTTGCATACTAACAACACCGATTTGATTTTAATTTACTCCACTATGTGAAGCAACCTGAGAGCTATTTATGACAAACCTCGTAATTGTGAACCAGGATCAAGTGACGAGAAAGGTACTAGAGAGAGCTAGTGCCCCCTCTCCTAACTTTCACACTACGTTATCGGGAAGACATGAAACCATTTTAACATGCATCAGTCCCTCTAAACTTCTGTTATTTAATGGCACCAGGTTTTGAACCCACTACTAAGGAACGGTGGCCACCATTAATACAATAAATGGCTATCCTGATAGCTCCAAAACTGGCACTCTAAGAATGAAATTAAGTACATCAAGGTAACTGAAAATATCTTTATGCAAAACTTTAATTCAGTCTAAAGATCGTTATTTTAGTCCTACGAAGCCTAACATAGATAAAAAAAAAACACAAACTCTCTCTACCACTGTTATGTCCCTCCAAAATGTTTGTATGAGATAATGATAATTATTGCGCGTATGTTCTAACCAAGTCACTGAATTCTCATCGAATATAGCATAAAATTTTGAGACTAAAGGACCAACAGAAGCTTATGATCAGCTTTTCAAAGCTCCTACCAATAGTTTTCCATCCCAATTTTCCCTCATATTATTGATTTCTATATTACTTCATCTTTGTGTTCCTAATTACTTTCAGTGAGTCATCAGTCGATAACAAAAGAGTCATCTTTCTCAATCGAATCCTATTACGACGGCGCGTTTTTCTCTAACCGACGAAATTAACCTCAATGTTAGAATTGCAAGCGGCGATATCGCTCAAAACCCTTAAATCGTCTTTCTTTTATAACAGAAGGACAATAAAGTACTCCTTTGCGCACCCAAACAAGACTTCCTCGTACGTTTTGTCAGAAAAAAGACCAAATAAACTAATGCGCCTGTTAGATTGTTTTTAGGGCCGTGAGACACAAACCGCTCTACGTGAGTTTTGTCGCATCACACAGGAAAGACATATTCATCTCAAGACATTTTACTTACCGGAAACGTAAACATGCATTTTTACGCTTCTTTCTTTATATTTATCATTTCCCTTGTCCACAGACTTCTTCCGGCTTGCAGTCCATCAAGTGCTGGATAGATGTTAAAACGGTTGCACGTGCCGCGTAAGGAATTCTCGTCTTCCATAAGACGGTGCACTTTTTAAATGTTTTCTATTTGTGGTAATAGGTTCTGGTTGGTGAAATTTAGTAACTAAACAATTTCAGAACAATATTATCTATGAAAACATTTGTAGAGAAGCAATTTCAAGTATCAATGATAGCAATAAAGCATTTCGGTATGAAGCTTGTGCACACATTTTTTTTAACGAGTAGTTGCATAAACTTCCATTTTAGCTCACATTTAACCGAAATATGAAGTATTCAGTGGTGGCCTAGCCTTTTTTTTAACATATTTTTATAAGCTTCACTTGTATGTAATGGAATCTTTGAACTCCATTTTTACCCACTTTAAAAAGTTAGATTAATTCGAAATTTTACTCACTTGTCCAGGACCGATGACAATACAATAATTTAATAATTTTGTTCCATTGTCCTGATCAGGATCATCAGGATGAACGATTTACCATTTTCAGATCCCATCCCGCATCTGGAGACTCATTTCAGATCCCATTTCCAGATTTGATGACCAATTCCAGATTTGGCAAATTT
>BMAO01019187.1:0-13365 GCA_019973975.1 Trichonephila clavata | reverse complement strand
TTTTAATAAAATTCAATTTCTTTCATTTTGATATTTAATCAATAATATATTTTGAAAGCTAGGGAAAAAAACAGAGTTAAAACTAGGCAGCGCTATAGTTGTGTTAAAGAGATGAAATTATGCTATTGTGAAACGGTATTCTAAAAAAACCATCGAACATAATAATATTTTAACAAATTTAAGTAGCATTTTTTGAAATAGCTATATTATAATACAAATCGAAATAATTTTTTATTTTATTAGTTTACAATTAAAACTAAATTTAGTTTCTATTGAAGAAGTTATATAAAAGATTAAACCTTGAAACAAAATGATACAATTTCTTCAAATGTATGAATATATAGTTATAGGGAAGTAAATACATCTTTATACTTTTTGGCTGTTAGATGTCAAAAATTGGCAAAGCCATTTTTAATATTAGTAAGCTTATGAATATAAAATACGCAAAAACAAATTATAGTTGTCAGGGTGCAATTAATGTCATTAAAAATGAAAACAACTGAAAAGAAATTTTTCCACAAAAGGAAAATATATGTTTCTTCTATCTTTCTCAAGCGTATTACAATATACTTTAAGTTATATTGTTTACACAAAAATAAAATTTTAGATTCAAAATAAAAACAGAAAACACATTTCAAACATCAGAAACATTCTATTATATTTATTTCGGTAGTATACTTTACTAAAAAATAAACCATAGCATTTTCTATCAGGATGAAATATGCTTTCAGGTTCCATATTTTCAAACCAGTAACACGTTTCTTACCGTTTATTTCAAGCCTTGCCCGAAAGGCATAAAAGTAATTCGGTTTTTATTTTCCTTGATAATGTCTTCAGCATAACAAATCTTAGTGACCTCAAAACCTCCTCAAGGGTTGGTATGGCCAAAGGGGTCTAAGAAAAAGAGAAAGTTTTGGGTCTCCCATCTGGACTCAAATTTACGTTAAGCGCCGCTTTTCTTGCACATTTTCTAGCAAAACACAGGTTAATAATCGTGGTAAAGTAGTAAACAAATGTTAACATGAATTTCTAAATTGTTTAATTAAAATTAAGGATTATTTTGCAAGATCATCAAATATTTCCAGCAACGACGCAATGAGATCATATTAAGAAAAATGGCGACACATTCAATTTTAAATGCTACATGATGTACTTAAATATTAAAATTATATACTTTTATCATTCCTCATTATAAATCCGTATGAAAATGGGTCTTTTTTATTAATATTAATGATATGTTTCATCATAAAATTGTTATGGTTCGTAAATATTGTTATCTTTTGAAATTTCGAAATATAGTTGCCACTCATGTTTACTTGCTTGCAGCCACTATCGTTGTCTCACCATTTTTTTTTTATAAAATGACTAAGTTCTTAACTGTAACCTTGAAAAAGGAACAATCGTACTGAAGGAAAGAAAACCTTAACATATCCAAAAGTTTTCAGTTCCCAAAATACTCTTTATTTCTTAGATCATTTCTGAATAAGGAGTACTTTCTTTCTACCATGAACTAATTGTTATCAATTCAACTTTTAATTCTTAAAATTAGCTATTGTATTATCAGCTGGTATTTTTTTAAGTGCTAAATGCTTAAGCTATCCGACTACCCTAAAATTGTGAACTTTGAAAAAATTGACAAAATTTTTATCATTTTATTTTATATGCCATCTTATTAGCTTCATAAAAATACCAAGTTTATTATTTTCCGTTCACTAGAACAAAAGCTACAAGTGTAGTAAAAGCAGATGCTATTACTGTAAGCAAGAAGTCATACTTTAAAACGCGTTTTGGTCGAATGTGTTTTTTTGAAAATGCTCAAACGGGGCAGAGCGATTGCTCAAAAGGTTTTGAAAGAAATTAACTGAAATTTTTTCTGTATATTCTGTATATAGTAGAAGTGTTTTAACTCTCAGATTTATCCATCACTGTTTTATTACAAAATTTGCAGTCCCTTATATGAATATAACCGCTGTTTTTTAAACAATTTGATATAATAACAAAGTTAAGGTGCTCAACTGTTTGTAGAAATTAAAACATCTCTTATCCTGAAGGTCATTTCAAAAATGAATAACATAGCAACACATCAGAATTGAAAATTTGTTTATAAACTTTTGGTACAAAATGGGCCCCGTTTATGTTAATTTTGTAAATTTTTACCCATTTTTTTCCCCTTTTAGTAATAATAATTTCTTAAGTTTAGCATATTTTTCTTGAAACGTACAAAGTAAATATAAAGGAAACAACAAAAACCCCATATCTCCCTTTTAAAAAATAAAAAAAAGTAGTCGGATGCCTTAAAATATATTTTACTGTTGAAGTAAGTCATTCAGTGGAAGTTATAAGTCTCTACTAACAATTCAGTTTTTTGAAGAAAGTATGAAATCAACTGCGATTCTCAAGACTCCAAAATTCCATGAAAAATATGAAATAAAATTTAAGTAGCATTATACTTCGTGTAATATAAAGTTTCTAATAATTTTTCCTAAAAGAATGAATGTATCGATAGTTCTAAGCCAAGTGTGGCCAACCTTTTTGGAAAGAGTGCCATTATCTTATAAAAACAAAATTATGCGTGCCACTTCCAACTTTTCCAACAAACAGAAGTATGTGAAAAACTGAAAAATTGTAACTAATAGGCTTATAATAGAATTTTTATGTTAATAACGCGTTTTTTAATCAAGTCTAAGTAGCGGAAATTTAAAAATAATATATTAAATAAGTCAAAAGTACAAACTTAGGTTTTATTGTTAACAAACTTTTTACAGGTTTAGTCAGGTTTGGTATAAAATAAAAATGAGTAGCATGAAACTTTTGATTCTAAATAATTATTAAACAGTACTTTATTAATGTGGTTTTGTTGTGAAAAAGAATTTGTATTTTTTTTTTTTTTTTTTTTTTGTATTAGGATTAGTTTTCCGAGATGCTAACAAAATTAGGTTGTTTTATGCGTGGATGAGTAAATTTTGAGCGATATTTTGATTTTATGTGTGTGTCTAACAGAAAACATGTGTTCGCAAACATATTGTTCCAAACCTACAACACCTGACAGCCAAATCGTATAAATTTGGGAAATTGTTTGTGGATACAACTTTTCAAAATTCAACATAATTCGGATACCTTGCAATTGAAATATTTTTTTTATTTTTGCTTCTCTGTGTAGTATGGTGCTGTAGGGTGAGTTAGTGAATATTAACGTCCCACTGTTCAGCTACACGAGGGCTTTTGGGGACGGTCCGCGTAATTTTGAACCAGGGTCAAGTGACGCGGACGACACCTGAGCTGGCACCCCCTCTCCTAACTACCACACCACACCAACGGGAGGACGTTTGAGCTCTCGACAGATTTTACGTGCATCGCTCCCCTCATCAGTGGTACTGGGGGCGGGTCATCAGTGGTACTGGGATCGAACTCATGACATGCTAGCCACGATCCGATGCCTAGACCACTTGGCTACCGCGGCCACATGGTGCTGTAGGTCCATTATTCAAATTTGGATTTCAGGTGGGTAACAATTATCGCCTTGCAACGAAATTAACAAAAAAGACGCATGAAAAGATTAGTAATTTTCTATCATCTTGAAAATCATCAAACCTAGCACTTAATGAATCCTGCAAATTGGATATTAAATTTTTAATCTATCATAGTTTGGAGCATCATTAGATATTTCCTGCATTTACAGGATGTGTGTAAATCTTCTTTCTCCAAAATTGAGAAATCAAAAGTCTGTTCACAAAAGAAGATATTAGGATAGGGGTACGAACCCCCCAGTCCAATCTTTTCCTTCTAATCTTAAATTTAAATTATTAAAATTCCTCATAGTATCGGCAAGAAAAGTTAATCTTCATTCTTGAGTAGCAAGCACTCATTGGGCAGCTAGTTCATTGTTTTTATAAATGTTCTTTCTTTATGCAACTCTTTAAAAGATTCTAGTTCAGGCTCTGTAAAGAGGTTTGAGCTACATACGAGCAAAATACTATTGTTATGGAAGCATTTTTCATAAAAAGAGAATGTTTTGAAAATATATAATTCTAAGTTCATTATTTGGCCGAAATATTGCATTTAAATAATTTTTTAGTGTAATTATATTCTTAAAACAATTTATACGTGTCTTCTAATCTAATATCATTAAATATTAAACAAATGTTCGTTTGTACGCTTTTGAAAAATTTTGGTTCCGAATGTAGACGGATACCTTAAAGCACAGAAAGCAAGTTCTATAGAGGAAAACAGAATTGATTAAAACAGGGGGGGGGGGCAACTTGCGGCACGCGTGCCACAATGTGGCACGGCTGAGTTGTAAGAGTAGCAGCACGCGAAGACTTATTGAAAAAAAATTTTAAATTTTAAATTTAATAATAAGTACTAATTTTTTTACTGTTTTATTGAAAGATGGTTGTCTCATATAAAACAAAACAGAATTTATTTCAATTACATTTAATTGAATTACAAACAAAAATTATAATGTTGACAGCATTCTTTCATTATTGTGCGTGTTGGTTTTCCAAAGGAAGTGTATTTGTGAGATTCTAGAGAGGGAGCATCGGAAATATCTGGAAGAAAGCAATGAACTGCCCAGTGAATGCTTGCTTCTCAAGAATGAAGATATATTCTTTGAGATTTAGTGTTATTAACCTATACTATAAGACACTTAAATTATTTAAATTTAAGATAACGAGGAAAAAAGATTGTTCTTTTTTTAATCCTGATTGATCATATACTATCTTCTTTTGTGAACACACTTTTACATTTTTTCTCGATTTTGGAGAAAAAAAGAGAAACTGTGTGAAATGCCCACCTAAAACAATTCGACTTTGTTAGTATCTTCGAGAACTAATCCTAATGTGATGACTCAGTAAAAATTCTACAAATTGAAAAACCACATTAAGAAGGTACTGACTGTTTAATAATTGTTTGGAATTAAATTTTTCTGGTTACTCAGTTTTATTTTTTAACTGAATGAAACCGAAAAAATTTAACAAAACTTAAGTTTGTACTTTTGCCTTATTTATTATATTATTTTTAAATTTCCACTCCTTAGACTTTCATAAAATAGATGCTAGTTGTGTGTGTGTGCGTAAAAACTCCATGATAAGTCTATAAGTAATATTTTTTCACCTTTTCATTATCTTATGTTTGTTGGAAAAGTTTGAAGCGGCACGCATAATTTTTTTATCAGATAGTGGCTTTCTTCCCAAAAAGGTTTGTCACCCCTGGATTAAAAGAACTAATACGGAGATGTGTTTTTTATCTTAAGATTAATAAAATCTGAATATATGATATTAATTATTGAATCTTTAACCGTCTTAAAAATTCTTTAGGTACATTTTTTGGTCCTAAATGAAAACCTCCTTCAAAACAGTACTAATTCAACAAGGATATATTAAATTTTTAAAAAATGTTAATTGAAAAGTCTAAGAGGTCACTTATGATATTCCTCTGCGGTTTCATATCACACAAAAATTACATTATTTCCTCTCAGCCTTGTCACATCTGACAGATTGGAGTGTTATTAACTTTTAACACCATTTTTTGTTACTCGAGACACAACCAGTTCGGGGTCGACGTGCATTTGGACACCGAAATGGTTCGGTCCTATTGACATTGGCCGCTGCAGAGGTTCCTCTCGCGTGTCGTAGGTGTTCCCCACGACGACTTCTTGTTTACCTACCCACTGGTCGATGGAGGTTGACCTTTTCCGGGGTTTCAAGATTGGAAAGTTCGTTACCTTTTCGGATACACACCGTACCTGGTGATGCTTTGGGGTTACGTAAGGAGAATCGTAAATAAAACTTAACTGCTTCCGAGACGTCTTCCAGAAGATACAGTCTTTTAACGAAGGTGTTTCTTTGAAGATAAAAAGTTCGCCTATCTACTATTATTTTTATCCGATTTTGAATCTGTTACAAATAGAGATTCTTTTATGCCAATATGATCGATTTTTTTCATTGATGTCACTGTTTGAAGTTGCTCATGGGCTACTGGCGACGAACTTCGTAATTCTGAACCTCGGTCGAGTGACTTAGACGACACCTTGTAATGGATGGGCTATCCCATCCATTAGCGTGCGAGGGTCAGAAGCCATAGTCAAAAACAACACAATTTATTTACTATTCTCGACCAACAACACAAATTCAGCAATCTAAGTTAAGAAATGCATCAATTGTTAAATATGGGAGCAATCGCGAAGCAGACGAGATAAATAATATATCGGATCACTTACACTTAGCCGTTCAGGCAATACATCTTCTTATATTTGAAGATAATTTCTAAAATAATCCAATTTAAACGGATTGAATCCAATTTAACAACTAATTGGCCAAATCGTTGACTTAATATTAATCAAATAATCTACGAAGTGCTCTCGTCTAACTTTACGTTAATCTTCATGTGCTATCCTTTAGCTTCTAACCTCTCTCTTTTCTACTCGAACTTGAAGGCAAATATATGATATAATTGACATAGACCACGTCTTCTTTTTTCGTGAGGAAGTTTTCAATTAAAAATATTTAAAGAAAGCCATTCCCCAAGAGCATTGTTAGGAAAAACGCGGATAGATCCGTTACAACCTAACCTGCCCCCAAAACTCTCTCCAAACTTTCACACAATGCAAAATTGAGGACGTAGAGGACGGAATTGAGCATAGATTTAATGTGCAACAGCCCCTTTACACAGTTATTTTCAGTGGCAACAGGACTCGAACTCACGATAACAACACCGACCATGGGTTCCCGATCTTAACCACTTCCCTATCAAGCCATTGTCTTACGCAAAAGAAGGAATATTCAATGATCAAAATTTATAGTTTTTATTTTTTGCGGGTAGATTGATTCTTTCTTATGAAACTGAAAGTAGTACGAAGACATTCGATGACGAATCTCGTAATTTTAAAACATAGTTGCATGACGAATACTACAACTAACCTTGACCTTCGCTTTTGAATATTTACTTTACGCCAAAGTGGGGGCTCTGGACTAGGGTTTCTTTCCCGGGAACCCGGGTTCCCGGAAAATCATCAGATTTCTGTACTTTTTCTATTCTCGGGAATTATACTTCGTTCCTGTGATTTACCGGGAATCGCGAAGATTAGATTTAGTATTAGACAAAGCATTAGATTTAGAATTTGAAAGTGGTGTAGGAACAGATGTTTTGTTTCATATCACTTATGCAGAAAAAGTTCTATAACTAACATAAATGAAACTATAAAAAAAATATTAGAAAATTATTAAAATTATTCGGAAAATCATCTTTCAAGAATGATATTTTACAAAAATATGTTAAAGAAGAGTTTGGCTCTGAAAAGATGATTTGTTTGGATACCAAAACACTTTGGAATAGTTTGTTGGCAATGCTTGAAAGATTTTTAGAAATAAAGTCAGCATTTTTAAAAGCATTATTTGACATTTAAGAGGGACAAATGATGGCCAATGTAGAGTTTGAAACTGTGACGACAATTGTAGCAGGCTTAAAGCCAGTAAAATTGGCTTAGAAAAATTATGCAATTGAAAAATCAAGAGAGCACTTTCTGCTGCCGGATTGTTTGTCACAAACCTTAGAATTTGGCTTAGTGATAAAAGTATAAATTGCTTATGCTTTCTGAAATCCTATTTTAAAAATGAATAAACAGTTTATTATGTATTTTGTGTATTTTTAGCTCATTATATAAATAAGTATTAATTTTGGAATTTATATGTATCTTTATTTATATAATTATTGATTTTATTTAAAAATAACTTGCTTATAAATTTTTAGAAATTTTCATGTATTGCCGGGAATTTTGGGAACGACAATTATATTCCCTGGATTTGATGGACATTTCCGGGAAGAGAAAAAACCGGGAAATCAGAAACCCTACTCTGAACCTTTACAAACTTAATGTACGACGTTCCTGCTATATGATGGACTTTGAGCGAGACCCATCTATTCAAAAGGAAAAGATTGTTAACCTAACAAAACTCTTTTTATGTTTTGGAATAAGAGACATAAGCTACACACAATTATTGCTTAATTAATGATTAGTACTTATCAAGGTTTGTCATAGGTCTATTCGGAATTTTTCAACTAACAAATCCTCTTGGGGTGGAAAGGGTCTTTAAAATTTATTTTATTGAAAACCTTCCTGCGAAGAAGATGTGAGTAGAGGCAAATTAAATCATGTGTATAAAAATTAAACTTTTGAATTAGATATTAGAAAAACAGAGAGAGGTTATAGACTGCTACAGCTAGCAGTAATTGATTAAACGTGAAGCAAGGCGTGGATTTTTTAGTAGCTGAATATTGTAGTGTTAAAGTTGACGATTTATCAATAGAAATTAAACTAGATTAGGTCGCAAAGAGAATTAGAAGGAATTGCTTGGACGTAAGTGATCTGTTTATTTAGTCTTCTCGTATCTCGTCGGCCTCGCTATTGTAATTCATATTTATAATTTGGGTGCATCTCTATACTTGGTTAATATATTTTGAGCTCCTATTGATACTGAAAATAAATTGAATTATTTTGAAACATGACTGTCTTCCTTCCGACCTCCCCATACTAGGGGAAGAGATACTTCTTCACTCACAGGTTTTAGTTGTAAATTAACTTCGAATTAGAGCTATGTGACTCGCTGTTAGTCACGGATAACGACCGAGTGAGTGAGTGATTAAAAACTTTTCTCTACAAAGCAATACGAGGGCTATTGGCGACGGACATCGTAATTTTGAGCCACGGTCCGGATAATAACTGAACAACAAAAAGGATATTTCGGCAAGATATATCTGACCTTTCTAACTTATGAACTTATATGCCTCGTAACATACAGACTTCTTGGTAATTGAGTTTAAAATAAAAAAATTTGCAATTTTTATACAATGATATTTTTCTAAAGTAATGTATCCGAAACAATTCATTTAATAGGTTACGAGTTAGAATATCGTTCCTCCAAAGACCGTAAAGTAGAGAGTCTAATATTACTTAAATCTATCTGAGCTTTAAATTCTCACAATCACATGGCAGAATTTTAATTCAAAATTATTCTCTTTCTATTCTGCTTCGTAAAATACAAATAATTAAAATATATAAAATAATAATTATTTTCTGATTCTCTTTATATACAAGCTTTTTAATGCATAAAATTTGTTGAGTTACAAAAATACTGGAACATGTACAATATCTAGTACTTAAAAATGTATCGCAAAAGAAATTTTAATCAATTTTACCAGAGATATGAACACCTCAAGGGGTCTGAAAGCTCTTCAGCCTAGAGATTTATCCACCAGTTTCTGTAAATATTCTGCAATAAATCTCTAAAACAACTTTCAAAACATCATTTAAACTGATATTATAACTCCTAACTAAATCTATTCGAAGAACTCATAACTTTTTCATTGCTTTCATACCTTATATTATGATCCTTTTATATATTGGTTCAAATAAAGATTTAATGAACCCTTTTTCGTTCATCCATGCGCAAAAAAATAAAAAAAACTTTTTACAACCATCCCTACCCAACTTCTCATGGATACCCTTGCAGGCAGCAACTCCTTCTTCGCAAACACGCCTTCCAATTAACTGTAAAAAAGAAAAGGCACGACCAGAAAGAAAATTGCCACGTGCACCGCACTTAAAAATGGTTGCGAAACCATATTTCTTAAATGAAAAAACGAAAACTTTCTTTCGGCCTTTCACGTCGTATTAGGGGGCCTCGTACAGGTAACAGTTATGAATTCAATCCTCCAGGCTTGAGGATTATACATAAAAGTTGCTAAAGAAAGTTCCAGTGCCCCCATAACATACTTCAAGCGGGTGGTACCTTTTGGAGAGGAAGTTGTTGGACACAATTTGGGCATTTAGTTGCCTTAATTTTTGTATAAAAACGGTATTTTCAGAATTTTACACCCTTTTATTATTCTTGGAAAAGTTATGTTTGATTATTCAATTGGTCTTAATGTATGGTTGAGAATTTTGTAGAGTGAAGGCTAATAATTTGTAATAGAAATCGGAAGGATGTTCAAGATCTGTTCATTTGAATCTTAATATTTAAATGAAAACTTATTGAAATTCAATATGATTTTAAGAAAAAAATTTTTAAGCTGATGAATTCAGTTAGAGTCAAATTTTGTTAGTTTAAGTAATTTTTAAAATTGCGTTTTGTTGCCATCAGGGATTGGTCAAATATTAACAACGCGGTATTAAAATGTCTGTTTTAAATTATTACTTTTCAAATAGAAAGAATTTCTTATCAGACATTTTCTTAACGAAATTTCCTACTTAAATTAATATTCATCATAGTATCACAAAGGAGAGCAAAGTAACTTTTGAAAATAATTATAAATTTTTGCGTAGTAAATTTTTTTGAAGCTGTCTCTTGTTTTCTAAGATTCGAAACACTATAAGAGCTTATTTTTTAACATATAAATGTAAAGCATATAATAAGGCATGTGTTTTTACACGAGTATTCAAATAATGTGACAGACATACAGTGAAAATCGCTTACCACAAAACAGAGGGGACTGAAATATCCTTTCTTGTTAAAATAATTTCGTGTGAAAGGATATTGCAAAAAAACATACATCAACAAAATTAAGTTTGTTAGAGTTATTAGTTATTTACATAGATATGTATATATACATTTTTAAATAAAATCAAAGAAATAACATCATTCACAAGTTTGAGAAACAAAATATTTATTGAGTTTTTGAGTACAAAGAATTCTTCCTAAGACGCAGTTGGACAATCCAATCTGTCTGGTGTTTTTCGTATTTTGTTCATTCACAGAAAGAAATTTTTGCGTGTTAAGTGATTTTTGTTTCGTGTTAATAGAAAACTGAATGAAAATACGAAGTAGTTTGTCGAGACCGTTGTATTATTTCGTGTTAATCGATATTTCGGGGTAAGCATTTTGAGTTAAACTTATTTCACTGTATTTGGGGGGGGAGGGTAAAGGGGCTATGAAGCCGCCATCCGTTACAGTGGTCAGTGAAGCTGACTGTGGTGCCTTAGGGACTGGGTTCGAATCCGGAGAAGGCATGGATGTTTGTGTTGTAATCCTTTCTTCTGTCTGGATTGTATGCCCCCCCCGTGTTATACATAGCGTGGTGCACGAGATTTATAAATGTTAAAAAAGGGGGTCTATGTAACAAACCTATACGTTCATAAATTGCACATACAAGCTACAAAACTTTGAGCGTTATTATTAACAATATCATCTACAATAATACACAGTAATGTTCACATATATTATAAAAATTAATGTTTGTATTAATTTTTAAGAATATATATATATATATTTCATTCATTTGAATTAGTTAGAAATTTATATACTCTCTTATGGTTTCAACATTCTAACCTATGGATAAAAAATAATTTCAAAAATTTAATTTTCTTACAAAAAAATGTTTCACATTTTAATAATACTTAATTACAGAAAAGATTATTATTTCCCTTCCTTTACAGAACTTTTAAGCTATTCGTTTTCTTGAAATAAAATTTTAGAAAGTCTTACGTATTCGATCAAATAATAAACTGAATAACTTTCTTTCAAATAATAAACTGAATACGCAACTGAATAAATTTCAAATATGCAAAAAATAAGCATTTTTTTTTTTTTTTTTTTTTTGGAATTGCTTCAAAATATTAGTTTTTCTCGTCCCATCATTTGTCCTTTTTTAAATTTCAGTTATTCATCAGAAACA
Organism: Trichonephila clavata; assembly: GCA_019973975.1. Taxonomy (NCBI): domain Eukaryota; kingdom Metazoa; phylum Arthropoda; class Arachnida; order Araneae; family Nephilidae; genus Trichonephila; species Trichonephila clavata. The sequence goes on along the minus strand of BMAO01019187.1, from coordinate 1,695 downwards.
CCTTCATAATTTTGTTACAAAATATTTTTTTTAAAAAGAAGTACTACAATACTAAATGAATAAAAGCATTTGTGTGTCATTTTAGTTTGTAACAGATATATGTCTCTTTCTACATTATAACTAAGCATCACACAGAAAAAAAAACGTCATTATTCTCTACGAATAAAAAACAAAACATGAAAAAAGGTAATATTGTATATTTGATTCATAAAATAAAAATAAAAGAATTTAAAACATTCTTATGATCATTTTAATGTCTACTTTTTATGTATAACAACTAAATAAATTTTAATTGGTAAGTGCATTTTTTACAAAAAAAAAACAAAAAAAAAGAAAGAAAGAAAGAAAAGAAATGTTTAAGTAAAATTTTATCATAAACTCGAGAGGGATTCATTTTATAATTCATGAAAATTAATTTAATCTACAATTTTTACAGGGCAGCACAACTGCTACAATTTTTACAGGGCAGCACAACTGCAGGCAGGATACGAACAGTTTCAATGATAGAAATGCCGAAACCTTTAAGTGCCAAATTTATTGTGACATTTACAGCTGTCTTAAAAAACCTATTCGATATCAATAAAACCCGAAATAAACCGTAGTATAAAAGACTCCTTAACCCATCCATTCCAGATACACCAATCAAACTGTAATGAATTGACGGAAACCAATGAGGGCTGGGTGAAACAAACGTCACACGCGTGTCTTTTCAATATTTAAAACATAAACACACGCTCACACACAGGGTTCAATGTTTTTAATGCCCAAACATTACCGACCGATAACTGAGATGAAACAAGTAAGAAAAGAAAAAACGGCAAGGATAATTGTCCCATGGGTTTCTGAACTTATGTGGGCCGCCCCGCACTCGCACCTGCTAGCCGTAGGCGTCACTATTTAACTCCTACCCCTAAATAGGCAATGCAATGCCACGGTCATCTCGTTGCATCACTGAGGCCTGCTGCTTGCCTCATGCCGAAGATGGTGCATTTCGGATATGCCCATAACTATCAGCCTTAAGGTTCAAGAACCTCTGCAAGTGACCAGAAGGGGAGAATTTGTGAGGTTATAGGAATAAAACACGCAATTGATGGGAAATATATGAGGATCGATTCTAAATATTAGGCATTGAGGAGAAAAATTGAGGAAATCGCGATTTATGCAATAAAATCTAAGAGTTTATGGTGGTAGGACTGCAAAACAATTATTTTATGCTATTTGCAAATTAAATAATTAAATGAATCCTTTTTATGTATAATGGGAAAAGGGGGGTTTCAGGAGGCTTTTTGCGGAATGTAGTAGGAAGTGATAATTCACTTTCAGTTTGGAAATATTTATGATAATATAAAAATTAAGCAAAGCCTTACAATAATATGTGAGAAAATAAAATAGATTTTTAAATAGGATTATTTTTCAGAATTTAATTTAATTTTACTTGATGCTAGAAAAATAATAGCTGCGTAACAATGAAACAATAATGCCATTGGGCTATATGATAAAAGTTATGCAATTCATGCAAAAAATAATATTTGTCAATGATCCGCATTCATATTAGTAGTACTTAATCTTTGAAAGTAAATAATTGCATACTTTTGTATATAGAGAAATTTATTCTAAAATGCTATCAACCTTTGAAATTTCAGAATCTGCTTAGGACCCAATTATGTTTCTCTATCGAATATATAAAAAAGGTAT
>BMAO01019186.1:0-20639 GCA_019973975.1 Trichonephila clavata | reverse complement strand
ACCTCATTTTCCGTTGGCGTGTTGGGGAAGTTTAGAGAGCGGTGCGTCAGCTCATTACTGTCCTCTGCATTTGACAGTTAAAATTACGACGTCCATCACAAATAGTTCTTGTATACATTTGCGTCACTTGACCATGGTTCAAAATTAAGAAGTTCGTCCCTAAAAGCCCCCGAGTAGCTGAATAGTGCGAACGTTAATATTCACTCACTCACTCGTATAGTTTCGAAATATAAAGTATTGAATCAATTAATTTCACATTTAATATTTTTTATAGTTTCTCCTGTGATTTCTCTTTTTTAGCCTTTTCACTCGACCTTTTTAGAAAGGAATCGTATGTTGAAAATGTGTGAAAGAAACAGTCGGTCAAGTATCGACCTCATCACTTGACCGAGGTTCAAAATAACGAGGTCCTTATTTGGTCCTTCCTTGTGTCGCTTTTGACATTAATAAAAACATTCACTCTTTGATTTGAAAAAATAAATCAAAATAGCCATTTATTTTGAATGTATTTTCTAGTCATATAAACTGCAAGCGAAATGTAAAACATACGAATGACCCTTTCTTATTCATAAAATGGTTGTTTATTTTTTCTTTATATTGTGGATAACTTTTAATCTAAAAACAAATGACTCACAGAAAACAAAAAATAATTACATTTATCGTCAAATAAAACTCGTGAGAGATTACAATTTTTAGGTTACGATCTAAAAGGGCGGTTTTTACCCTATGAAAGAAAAAATGATGTTATGGAAACTGGGGCATTTAAAACGTCAAGCATAGCTCATCTGTTAAAGGCTTTAACCATCTGTTCTAGTAGCTGAATCGTACATCTGCTTGTCTTTTGTGCTCTTACTATCACCAACGTCCTAATTCGACAAGAATTCCAATATTTATCAAAACAATTTGTGCATGCTTATCGAGGCCGATGAAAGTACTTTTCCTTCTGCGAATCTAAGTTATGCGAAAGAATTATTCGTTACAGTTTAGTTTGTGAGAATTTTGGTGCAAGAAAGTCGTTTAATATGGATTATCAGAAGAATTATATTTTAATGAACGATTCAGAAAAGTATTTGATCGAAAATTCAGCCCATGTGAAGAATCTATATAGAAAATGAACAAGATATCAACTTTGAAAAATCTGCTTACATTAAGTGTGTGTTATTTTTCTTCTGAGCACAGGGTTCTGGTCACTTACAAAATCTTCAAAGCACTATGAATGCTGCTTCGAATATTGGATCAAAGTCTCTTGCAGTTTTTTTATTCCTTCGCAATGGTGTCTGCTTTACTATTACCGAAATGGTCGATAGAAACTTTTGGCTGTAAAAACGTTTTACTTGTTGGCATGATCGTTACCTGCTGTTACATAGCGTCGAATGTTTATTTGTGTGTTGAGACGATGGTAGCCGCATCTATTTTATACGGTGTTGTTATAAGCTCCTATATTTCAGCGCAAAGTTTGTACGTAAACGAAATGGCAATCCGGTTCCAGTTAACAACTCGCAACAATATCGAGACTGTAATGGCTTGTTTCTTTGGTATTTACGCCTTTTTCCTAGAATCTTCTCAAGTTTCTGGGAACATCATTTCATATTTTGTATTGAGGATTCCAAGTTATGTTGTGGAACGAAGGAATAATTCTGAAAGTAACAAATGTGGAATAAATTTCGATTCTGATAACTCTGCGAACATAACTAACACGAATCTTTTGCCGCCACCTGAAATTGAAAGAATTGTTCTAATAAGCATTTTTGTATCCTTGGGCATTTTAGCTGTTATTCTGGCAGGATTTTTCTTGGAGTCGGTTATGACCACAGAAAAAAATGTAAACGGATTTCAGTCTATATGTCACAGCTTCGTTGCCAATCTGCTTCATTTAAAAAATTATCAACAGGTTTTGTTGATACCCATTAGTGTATTGATTGGATTACAAAGTTCTTTTTTCTCAAATGAAGTCACTTTGGTAAGTAAGCTGAGTTTAATTCTTTATTTAATTGCTAGAGTGTTCGAAAATAAGAATCCATTTTCATTTTAGAAATTTGATATCACATTTAAAATTTTATAAGTTTATTTTTAATTTTTAGAAAATTTTTTGTATCCCCCCCCCCCTTCTGATATGGAATAAATAAAGAGTATGCATATTCGAGTCTTTCGTACATTTAGATTTTTTTTTTTAAATATCCTTTATCATTTTGTAAACTTGTGAATAAATTTTCTTTCGAAAACTCACAACAAGGTTGTACGCACTTTTATGCACCATTATAAATATTCTAATTTAATGCATTAAATATACTTTAGAATAGCTATAATATCTTCGTCTTGAAAAAAAAAACTCACTATTGCTTTGGCAAATAATATACTTTATAAAATTTCTTTTGAGAGTTTTATTTTATTTTTTGTTGAACACACAAAATAACAGTTATTAACACACTTTTATTAGCTTAACCTGTATGTAACAGAATCTTTGAACTCGATTTTTACCAACTTTAAATTTTTATATTTATTCGAAATTTTACACACTTGTCAAAGACCGATGACAATACAATAATTTTACAGTTTTGTTCCATTGTCCTGATTAGGATCATCAGGATTAACAATTTTCCATTCCTGATCCCATTTCGAGATTTGGTGACTAAAAGATTAAGTTACAGCCCTATAGCGAAAAAGCTCCATGGTAATACAAATACAACAAACAATAAAAGTATTCTTTATGTGAAAAAAGGGAGGAGGCGTCACAGCAATTTTTTACCGAAAAATAAACAATTGCCCAGTTATTCTGAAAATGGAAATAAATAAATGATTGTTTTAAAAACTTAAAAAAAACTTGCTTTTATTGTAGATCGAACTAAAAAATAAAAAATAAATTATAGTTAAAAAAAAACTAAAAAAACTCGCTTTTATAGTTAATCGAACTAAAAAGTAAAAAATAATTCTTAATATAAGAATAAAATGACTAACAAGAAATTACCACTTGTAGTAAGAGCGTAGAGTGCTCGATATCAATTGTTATAATTTCTTACTAGTTCTATTCCGAAGGAGAGTTAGGATAAACATGTAGTACAAAGCACCCCACGCTTTTACCCCAATGAACAATAATTTTCTTGTTAATCATTTTATTCTTATATTAAGAATTATTTTTTACTTTTCAGTTGGATTAACCATAAAAGCGTGTTTTTTAATTTTTTAAAACTATAATTTATTTTTATAGATAATTTGTTTAAGTTGTAGTATTTTATAATCCGTTAACTTATTTTCATTTTTCATCCTAAGAATTTTTAACTAATATAATTTAAAATTAAATTTTTAACGCAATTTTTTAAGTAATAAAAATAAAAGTTAACTACATACCTTTTCAGATCGTTTATTGCCTTTACTCTTAATTAATCTATATTTGGATACGTTCAATAAATCATAATATTAATTTTAATGAGATATTGCAAATTGCCATATTTTTATAATACATTAGTTTTAATAAATAGAAAATATGGTTTGAATTTGTAAAAATTTTTTTTTATTCTGTATTAATTAGAAATATTTAATTGAAGAAAAACTTTTTTGGTTATCTTTTTTTTTAGAAATGTTTTTCATTTATTTCAAAAATACTAAACAGAGTAAATCTATACATATATAGGAGAAAGGCGACTCACTCTTTCATCACAATACCTCCGGATTTATTAAGCATAACAACTTGAAATTTGAGAAGCATGTTCTTTTTGTTGAGTTAAAATCCACTGAGAACGGGTTTTGCGAAAATCGACACAAAAGGGGAGTTGCAAAAAAGAGTTATTCGGTTAAAAAAAAAACTCCCATCTTTTTGAAATATTAGACTCACAGATTTTAAACTTCGCAGATGTATTTTTTCTCTTAACAACTAAAGATCCGTTAAGAACAGGTTTTGCGAAAGCTGATTTCCAAGGGGGTTACGAGGGCGTTATAAATAAAAAAAAATCCGTTTTTGAAAATTTGTCCCACAAATTTGAATGTTGATAAACATGATAATTTAGTTGAGTAGAGATTCGCTAAGGATCTTGCGGACATTGACACTCCAAGGGGTTTGCGAAGGATCATAAGCGCATCATTGAGAAAAAATTTCCCATTGAATTATAAAACTTACAAACTCAAAATTTGGTAAATTTGTTTTACCCGAAAAAAAGAGGAAGACCAAGAGTCAGGTGAATCGATGCATTGAAAAGATCTATAAAAAGTATTAATATCAGAAACTGGTAAAGTCAGGCCCAGAACATGACGGCCTGGAATGGAATTGTTTAGAAGGCCATGGGTTGTCATGCCGCTGAGAAAAAGAGGAAGGAAGGAAATTTGTTTTATCCGTTGACATCCACCAAGAACGATTTTTTTGGTAATTGATTCCCAAAGGCGTCGCGAGGACTAGGGGGTTATACAGAAAAAAATTCCTGTTTTTGAACAATGGGCTCAATTCATGTGACGTCATAGTCACATGATAATGATAACCACATGTTTTTAGCCAATCAGCTCAAAAAACTCATGTTCTTCATATGATAATGATAACCACACGTTTTCAGCCAATCAGCTCAAGAACTCATGTGACTTCATAGTCACATGATAAGGATAACCACGTTTTTCTGGCCAATCAGCTCAAAAACTCATGTGACGTTATAGTCACATGATAAAAGCAATCACGTGTTTCCAGCTCATCAGTTCATGCGCTTAGTTATTGCCAATTTTCGCTCTTTGCTGAAACTTTCTTTTAAGAAATACAAATTTGTCAACAACAATAATGCACATTGGTAGAGAAAATACATTTTATTTAAATCCATGCATAAAATAGGATTTTTTTAAAAATTTTAAAATCTTTTGAGAAATTTATTTTTTATAACTTTTGAACATTTTTACCCAGTAATAAAATTTGAAATTTTACCCAAGTTTTACAAATAGAACAACAAGTACAAGTAGTTTGATGTCTGTTTTGAATCCAATGGAGAACACGTGTTTGTCTTTATCATGTGACCGTCATAAGTTGAGCCCATTTGACCTAAAAACGTGTAATTTGGCAATCTATTTTTTTCCCCCGTCGACTAGAGACCCGCTAAAAATTGGATTTTAGAGAATAAACTGCGGGGGAGATCTCTACAGGTGTTTAAATGATAAATATACTTCTGCTTTAGAAATTCAATGCCATTGTTAAATCACGTGGTAAGGGCTATAAGTATAAGCATGTCATGAAATAACCAGCGATGTGGATGGGTAACGGCTAGGAAATAAAATCAAAAGGTTGCAATACATGTGTGTAGTGATTAAAATTTTAATATTTATTTCATGATAAAATTATTTTTGTATTATTAGCAAAGATAAAATGTAGTTAGCAGACCATGCACATAATTCAATGCGTACGTAATAAAGCAATTGATGTTTCTTTATTGAATTGTATCTTATCATTTTTTCCCCTCGCATTATCTTACTTGGAATTGTTTTCATATCACGATTATCATGTGTGTGTCGTATTATCACATTTATAGTTTTTTCCATTTTTTATAAACGAAAAAAAATCCAAGTGGGTTTGTGATTTTAAATTAACTAGAACGATTAATACTCTCTGTGTAGAGATGTCTAATGCTGAACATTTCAACTTCAATTTAACAGCACAGATGTAATGTTAACCTTCTTTTCAATATCGCATTACCTTAAACGATATGAAGGCATCAAAACAGCTGTTAAATGTCAATGTCATAAAAGAACTTTTTATTTCCTAGTTTCTTTTAGCGTAATATTTCCCGATAAAGTTCACGTGGGATTTCTGAAAACGCTGATTTGAAAATTCTGGAATTTCGCTAACTGTATAGCTATGAATTCTATCGATAAAAAAATCGAAAGCTGTACTGTGTGGGGGCCGAGGAAGGCTCCATACAAACTCCTTACCCCAACAAAGATACGTCTCACATAATGGAACAACTCTAAGGAACTGAGGAGTATGAGCCGAGGAAGAATTCTCAAAAATTTAATCGTTATCAGCATCTTTTACTGTCTGTTCTATACAGGATTTTGGTCTTTATCGAATCTTCAGAGCACCATGAACGCCACTTCAGGTATGGGACCATATTCTCAAGCAGTGATTTATGGATTTTCGATGTTGTCATGCTTGTTTTTACCTGAATTGGTAATTGACAGATTTGGTTGTAAAAAAGTATTGGCTGTCACTACGTTTTTGTGCTTGCCATACATTGCTGCCAATATGTACTTGCGTTGGGACATTTTGATAGTATCTTCTGTTCTGTATGGCTTAGCAAGCGGACCTTTTAGTTCTGCTTTGAAGGTATATATTGGCGAGATTGCAAAGCGTTTCCAAGAAACTGTCACTGAAAATGTAGAATTCGTAATGGCTTGTTTCTTCGGCTTCTACACATTCTTTATGGAGAATACTCAGGTCTGGGGCAATGTTATATCCTCTCTAGTGCTCAGGCAGGGAAAAAATATTCCCCAGATAGCAAATGCTTCATTTTCAGCAAACTGTGGCGTTAATTTCGACCCCAATTCCACTGAAATGAATACTAATCTGGATCCACCAACCGATGATGAAAGGTTTTTGCTTATTGGAATTTATGTAGGAATGTGTATAGCCGCTCTTTTCTTGTTGGGATTGTTTTTAGACTCCTTAGACAACGACATCAAAAGAGATGGATGTAAAGCTATTGCCAGTCGTTTTTTGGCATCACTAAAACATTACAAAACATTCCATCAAGTTTTATTGATTCCTATAACTATATTTATGGGAATAGAAAGCGTCTTGTATTCGAACGAATTCACGCAGGTAAGGGGTTTAGTTTTTTTACCTAATAAACAGTTACGGAATTAAGTAAAACTATAAATCTGATGAATCTGTTTTGCATAATATATTTCTTTAAGTTTCATATGTTTTTCGATAAAGATGCAATGATAATATTTATATTGAGCTCAATATAGTATATATATATATATATACATATATAAATGAAATATTCATCCACATATTTACAGATGCATATTTCAATATGAGCCATTTTTTTTAAAACTTAATTGACAGACTGGGACTGGTTTTTAAATTAATAATGTGAATATTTAAATTATTTAGTACGAAATAATGCTCTTGTTTTTATTCCATTGCAATATTAGATATTCTTCCAATGTTTTATTTTTGTAAAAACGATTTCATAATTTAGAAACTCATGGAAATATATTAAATATTTTCAAATAATTATTAAATTAAGCTTCCAAATACTTTTTTAAAAATTTTTGTACTTCTGATTATTCAAGTGACTGCGGTAGTCTTATGGCTATGGTCACCAACTCGTGGCTGGAGTGTTATGAGTTCGTGTCCTGTTTCCACTGAAGATCAACCGTGTAGAGGGGCTGATGCATGATGTATCTGTCATGACCCAAAGTTCTCCCGCTGACGTGGTGTAGTAATTCGGAGACGTTAATGAACTCCGGTGTTATCCTCGTCACTTGAGCGAAGTTCAGAATCACGTGGTCCGTCTCCAAGAGCCCTCGTGACCGTTAATAAACACTCACTCATTCTGATTATTCAAGTAAACATATGGATGAATGTATTTAGTTGAAAATTATTATAGATGTTATAAATATCAGTGAATTTACTCTATGCAGGTTTCCATCAATCTTTCACATTGAAATTTTTTGACCCCGCGCGCGAATCACTTTTAATTTGATTTCAAGCACTTTCCTGTTTCATACTTTTAACATTTCAGGGATCTACTTTACGTATGAGTGTTTGTGATGAGTTATTTGCTACTGTTCAGTTGGAGCATAATTTTAATTCTATGCTATTTCTTGGGAAAGAAATATCTTATATATATATATATCTTGCTCTGAAACTAGATAGCATTTGTAAAATTTGAATTAATATATTTTTTTTAATTCTAAGTAGAAAGAACGTTTTTTTCTTTTTTTTTCTTGTAAAATTTATTTTTAACAAACGAATTTTATGTAAGTTTTATTAAATATTTAATGTTTCGTGAGGACTTTTTTTCCATTTTTCTGCGTATTCAAAATCTGTACTTTCTTTTCTTTTTTTAGCGCGTTTTTCACGTAGTGGAACAAAAGCGCTATTAGGACGCAAATTTCGTCTTCGTTCCATATTTTGTCGTACCTTTTTCTCAGCCAATAATTAACCGATTGACCTCGGGTTTTCGGCATTTGGTCGCATTTGTGCCCTAGATGAGCCGAATCATATTTAAATTTCCCATAGTTTTCCCGAATTTTCCTACAAATTTTTCCTGAATTTCGCTAGTTTATAACAAAATTTTCTCAAATTTTACCTAGTTATAGTGCTGATACAGATTTGTGTCATTCTTTCTTTTCAGCTCAATAGTAGCACATTTAGAGGAGTGGTACAGTACACACTACTTTCTGTTAGTAAAAAGTTCATTATTTGCATTATTGTAAAATACAACATGTGAAAAACGCGCTAAAATTACTTGACCATGCCAATGATTGATATCTTGTTTACTATATAACATTTTTAGGTTGTGAATGAAAAATAAAGTAATGCACTATTTGAATGTAATCTATTTTGAAAAAATAAACTGTACTGTTCTTTATATGTACGCGTTTAAAAAACTAAAAAAATCTCTCAATAGTAAGATTTTCAAGCTGAAACTTCTCATTTTTTTGTACGTTTTTGAATCAATATGAGGTTATGCCGAATTCTTTGCAAAATTTGAAAGATTTTTCAATTTGCCACCAAATTAAGACAATTAAAAAAAAAAGAGATAAGTAAAACAGAAATGTGAGATATTTCTAGGAATATATAAACACACACATTTGCGTGTGTGGTGAAATTAATTAGAATTTTTTTGATTTCGAAAAACGTTTTTTCCCGAAAGGTTAAATAAATTACGATAATTTATTTTTTAATTCATCTAAGGTAAAGAATAATTACATTTATACTAAAAGATTTTAGAATTTTAAGTAGCTAAGAATTTAATTTTTCATCCTTTTTTTTTTAATACATCGCAAGATTTAAATTTAATGTCTTTGCTAAACATTATAGCAGCCGTTTTACATGATCATGACTCAACAGTAACGCACAGGAGTTTTTCAGAGGAGGGGGGGGGGGGGGGGTTCAGAATTGAAAGTTCACCATTTTTTGTCGATTTTCGTTAACAAAAAATTAATTATTGAATGAATGATTAGCATTAATTAATAAAATTAAATTATTAATAACACAAATACTTTCTTTAATTTGACGTAATATATACACATGATTATTAATCAATCGAAACAAAAATCAAGGGATGTAGGGGCCGAACACCCCCCCCCCTCGTGTGCGTCACTGCAAAGAATATATTCAGATTGGGTCATGGGCTCGAGACTAGCTCCGTTACTTTTTAAAGACTCGTTTTGCAGCATAATAAGGCTGTTGCACGATAAATGGAAGTGACACTTGAAGTTTTCACTTTGTGTAACGTTGAAGTTAAGAAAGATAAATAGTATATACCTGTGCTGAGCTTATTATCCTTGTTATTTACTAAAGCTCAAAGTTACGACGAAATCCTTCGTCATTGTTGTCTTGTTTTTATCTTTTGGCGAAAGATTTGTTCAGTTGTATCCTGGCTTTTGGATTTCTTTTCAGCTGGCGAGTTGTGAAGTCGCTCGGATTCAATTTCGGAATCAAAAGTTTACTTTTTAAACTTAAATAATTTTTTCTCTTTTCCTTCTATTTATGTCAATGCTTCTCAAACTTTCAATACTTGCGACCCAATATTCATATTTTTCATCGCGCTCCCTCCTTCATCGTAGAATAACAATGTATTAAATTCAATAATACTATACTTTGACACTAAATCTACAATAAGACTTCAAACTCTTAAGTGCTACAGGCGTATATAAACGTCTCGCTCAGCCAGTGCGTTAATTGCTCCGGACGTATATATACGTCTTTCCGAAGTACGACTTTTTCTGTAAACTGTGATCTATAAAATTATTTCGAAGGCTTTGGAATGCAATAAAATGACCATGACAGTGTGTGTGTTCACGAAGGATTTACTTATTTCAGAGGATTTGCTTATTTATTTTCCTTTTCTACACCCCCCCCCCCATCCTTAATGCACAACATACATTCACCTACGTGTTAAACGGTGACATTGGGGAGCGTATCACGTAATTTTTAATCGGCATTTAAAGGATTAATTGTAAACTGCACTAATTAACAAGATAAGTGTTCATTTTTGCATATAATTTTATATATGACAAGCCCATGGGGTCAATGGTAATTATTAAATTTCTTCCAACTTAATATTGTTATAAATTAGTTATAAACTACATTGCGCAGTACTGATATGTAAATGTTTTATATCAGTGTAAATGTGTATTTTATTTTTTATTGTGTCAGAATGTATTTTGATTGGTTAAAATTATCATTTGTTTTCGACTTTTCAATATGCTCGTGCCTCCCTCGTAGGGTTCCCCCCACCAGGGGGCGCTTCCCACAGTTTGAGATGCACTGCATTATGCAACTCTGTATGATTAATATGTAATAGTTATGATGAGAAGCATATAAATTCCTTTTGGAATAGGGGAACTCTGTAATTCATACATTGTCCCTCTCTCGAGAGTTTGTGGAAAGACCTTAATTAAAAGCAACAAATTGATCTACAATTATTGTAAATATTTCATATAGAATTTTATTTGAGACCGATGTCATGTAGTTTAACGAATCATTTATTTTTCTCTTTATATATTATAGTATGAAAAAGGATTTTTCAAAGATATATTCTAACAAATACAGGTTTTCCCCCCAATAATTTAAGTTATTCAGATGATATTGTGGGGGAAAATTTCAACGTCATGGTTGCGAACTCATGACCGGCGTTGTCGAGTCATGGGTTAAGCCTAGTGGAGAGGTCGATGCACTTGAAATCTGTCGAGGCTCATTGGAAGGATGTAGACCAGAGATGGGGAATCTTTTTCCATCAGGAATGTGACGGGTCTATTCGTGTTCTTCTTACTAATAGTCCTCTTGGGGAAAAATATGGGTCTTTAAAATTTATTCTTTTGAAAAACTTCCTCCGAAGATGTAATTGCGTAAATTAAGACTTGTGTATAAAGATTTCACTTTCGAGTTACAGGAGAGAGAGGATAGACTGTGTGCTAACGCGGATAGCAGTGATTGATTAGCGTGAAGCTAGGCAAGAGAACGTTACTTATTTGATCAATATTAAGATTGACGATTTGGTCAATTAAGAGTTAAATTTGGATTAGAACGAATTGAATAAGAAGGCGTATTGCCTAGACGTAAGTGATCCAATTTACTGTTAATTCTCCTAGTATCTCGTCTACCCCGCAATTGCTTCATATATTTAGTAATTGGTGGATTTCTTAGTTTGAGTTGTTTAATTTGTGTCGAAATTGAGAATTATTAATAAATAGAATTTGTATTGACTATGGCTAATCTTCCTTCCTACCCTCTCACATTAAGGGATAGGGCGGGTAATCCTTTACAAGAGGCCGCATGTAAATTAAGTAGTAATAAAGGAATCCGCATAGGTTGATGTACCTATAAATGCGACTTTTATGAAATTCTTATAGTTTTTGTATAGATTTAACAATGCTGTGCATTATATGGAAATAATATTAAGAAATTTAAATCCTTATTTATTATTTGACATAAAAAGTTATTATATAAAATATTCTCTCTTGTATTCACATGAGGGTAAAAACTTGCTTTAAAATTCAGCAACTATTATTATTTTTCTATGAATTTATCAAATTCATAGATATTGTTGTAACTTTCTATATTTCACTGTTGGCTGTTCACTCGTATTTTTATTTATGTAAGCACACATATAGTATACATATATTTGGATCAAACTTCATAACTTGAAGCCTTAATTGTTCCTCTACATGAGCATGTGTAGTAGTGTTGGCATGTTGCATTAGGTAGTGTTCTAACATTTGAAATGTACAATTGGCTATTCCCACGAGCAGTCATTGAAACATACATACATTCAAGCCGTTCTTTATTTAATTCCATTGATTTGCAGACTGTTGTAATCTATTTTATTTAATATTAATTAATAGAAGGACTAGATTTTTTTATGAAGACCGCACCAGAAATTCACGGAGGTCGCGGGTTCCCCACCTCTGATGTAGACGTTGGAGAGCAGCTAAGGTGTCGTCCTCGTCCTTTGATCGTGGTTCAAAATTCTGTGGTCCATCGCTTCGAAGTGCTGCGTAAATTTAAAATCAAAATGAATATGTGGTGGATAGATTATGTTAGTCCGCCACATTGAATTTGAATTATTAATCATATTCATTATAAGGAATTTTTATTAGGTTTTCTAAGTTTTAAAGGACTGTATTTGTTTTTGACGAGAGTGAAAAGAATATGAAAATAGTAATGCTTTTATGTCTTTTCTTATATTGATTGAACTTTTAATTTTTAAGCATCTGACTCTTAGTGGAATAGAAAAAAAAGAAAACTCTCCCTTTATTGCATTATTTTGTTATTAAAATTGAACGAATACACTATTTTACATTTGGAAAGCATAATAAAATATCATATTTCTGACGAGCTCTTCTGTTCAGAATAAAAAACTATATATAAATATTAAAAATGAATGATATAATAAATTATGTAAACGTTATCATTCTGAATTAAAATTGCCTACACATTTCTGATGCCGGATTACTTAATTCAAAGGTCATCCAAAAAGTAAATTTAAAGGCTATTATTACACTCAATTAAAAACTGATTTGTCATTGAAGTAATTGCAATCACTGTGTTGAAAGTTAATTAAAAATAGAATACACATAAATTGATCTTAAAAGTTAATTAATTCTATTTGTCACTTATGTTTTTTGTTGTTGTATGGAATTAAAAGTGCTTGCGCGTGATGTATTCAGCGAGAAACGAATGATTCCAAGATATGTGTAATAGTAAAAAGAAGATTTTTTTTTTCCAGTTATAAAACTAAAACGATTTTTAAGATATTTTGTGTGTTGATTAAACCAAAAAGAAAGAAAAATTAAATTAAATTACATGTGTTAAAAAAAGTTATCAACAGCAATATTCCATAATCATATAAATTTTGATGATGCTTTAAAAAATTATGGTTGTTAAATTAGCCGCTTTTTAAAAGTTAAAAAAACAATTTTCTACAAGCTATTACAAACAATTATATCAGCTATTAGAAAAAAAGTAATATTTAATATTCCATATCATTTTGTCAAAATCGTCTGAGGAAATATTTCCTTCGCGAGAAAAAAGAAAAGATGGCTCTGCCAGTTTATTTACCAAAATAATAATTACCATTCAAAATCAGATATAAATAAATGTATTCCGACAGATGCAGAGTAAAACAAGAATTTTTTTTTTGTCTCACAGTGACGACGACCTTGATAGAGTACTTATTTTAATGGTTTTCAACTGCAAAAATTACTGTTCTGTCGAATCATAAAAGCACAGCTTTTTAAAATAAATGCATGAACGAGTTTACAGTTGTCTGAAAACTGACAAAGCATTATTCGATGATGATTCATCGCTTTCACGTGATGATGTTCGTTGCTTTCTTCAGACAGGAAACATCACGTGAAACGAGTAAAGGTTCTTTCTGGATTCCTGTTGCGTATGAAGTGCTTCTGCCTGTTTTTATTTTGAAAAAGGGGTATTTAGGCAATAAAAAGAAATTTGAACTCTTCGTTTTTTAAATGTATAATTTACCACACAAATTAAAATTTTTTCATTTAGTCTCTGTTTATAAAGATTGCCATTTTTAAAATTTTTTTAAGAAGTTCTATTACAATTAAGTTGATCCACAATGCATTTAAAAGGTGTGTGGTATGTGTGTTAGAGAAAAATAAAATTTCTATTGCTGATTCTAAACAAATATTTATTACAGTATGAAAAATTGTCCCTTTCCAAATAAAGCTTTTAAAATGTATTACATTATTTTTTTTAAAAAAATATTATTTCACGAAAAATTCTTTAAAAGATGTCTTCAAGAAGGATTTTGCTCTGAATTATTTTTTTTCTTCTCTATTATATTAATGATTCATTAACTTGCTATTAATTATTTTCTTTTGAGATAATTTTCATTGAAGTCACGTGATAAAATGATGATTCATAATTTCGCGGGGGGAGAAAGAAAGGTGGCATTCACACATGAAAATAAAAAGAATATTTGCTAAAAACTTGTGATATTTTTTTTCTCTTGTGCTGTAATTAATCCAATATTAATTCAAATGCATGCTGAATTTAATCCAATATTTAATTCAGCATGCATTTGAATAAAATTTGTGAGAAGAGTTTAAGCAATTATTTGTTATTCTAATCATTTTAATTAAAATGGAATATTCTATGAAAATAAATCTGTTGCATTCAATTAGTGCAATATCTGAATTTCAAGAAACTGAATAATGTAAAGATTAGGAAATCTACTTTTTCAATTATGTCAAGTCAACTATTTCTTCATCGGAAGTGTCAAGTGAATAGAATTATTTTTAGAAAAAAATTGCCGCCGAGATAGCTGTGTGCGCGCTGATTCAATTTCCGATTTATTGAACAAAGCCCATTGTATAGATTACTCCGCAGGATGTTAACTTTTTTTTAATACATATTGCTGTAACAAATATCACCAACCTAGAAAGATTCTCATTTTTGTAATCTTATATTGATAAAATGGTAGATAAGAATTATACCGTTTCCCTTCAATTTCCTTTCGAAATAAAGCTGTATTTGGTTTCCATTTCAAGGGCAAAATGTAACTATGTCTAAGAAGTAAGTTAAAAATTTTGTCATAATAAAACTTTAAAAAATTGGTATTTTTAATAATATCAAATCTTTCTGAATTCTCTTCAGTTCTTTTCTTTAAAAATTGTTAAAATTCACTTAGTCTCGCATAACACAGGTAAACAATCTTAATTGCCCCTACGCAACACAAAAATGTATTGACCACTCTCATTTGGAGAGGAATAACATCAAAAGCAGACCTTAACTTAAGGTGAGACAGGGAGAAAAAGAATATAACGGAAAAATTATATGATCTAATACGTTATTATTATAATAAACCCAAAATCAATTCGGACTCTTTTTATCTAGGTCAAAATTACAATTCTTCCTACGTTGGACCTTATTAGAAATAATCTCATCTCTGGCTTATTTTCCAGCCTGTCATTTCTTCTCTTGATTCCTCAGCGTGAAAGTCTCTATAGAAAAATTTAAAAATGCATTTCCCTTCAGTTCCTATACATTCATGCAACTTTTAAAAAATGAACGTAGAAAAGTAAAATCATACAGAGAATATAGATCTATCTCATAAAGAAACTTTACAATTGTAACAAATAGCGATTGAATAGCGGTAAGAGTGAAAATCATTGAATTTGTTCTCATTCAGTTTTTATGTTTAATATGACTTTTTTCGTTTTAGTATAAGTTAAAGAGTTTGTTCCCCCTACTTTGCAATGAATTGTCGGATTTTTATTTCGAAAAAGGAAATAACATCATTTTAATATTTACGTTTGTTGTACTTATATTTTTTACGGCAGGAATTTTTATTGTGGTTTCTTATATTAAACACCAAAACAACATTTCGATTAATTTCTGAACAGTGTTTGTATTTATAAATTTATAATGTATTTTCTATATATCTTTTAAAACATTGTGTTTCGTTAAAATTTTGCCAAATATAAATGGAAATAAATTTTAGTTTTCTATACGAAGAAACTTCGTTATTCCCATTGAATTTATGTTTATGATTTCACATTCTATTTATAGGATTTAAGAAGTGTATTATACGATATTTATGGAAACTTGACATTTTTCCTCGGATATATTTTATAAAGTGTGTTTTAAATATTATAAAAAGAATTTGAAAAACAAAGATATAAAATAAAAATAAATAGTTTTTGCATTCTAAAAGGAAGCAGTGGAAAAAGTGTTACTTTTTTATACCACACATACAATGTATTCTTAAATGTTTTATTTTTCCTGTGAAGCAAATCTGTTTACAATTTTAAGATGCTGATTTTTTTAATTCAAGGTGATATTTTTCTGATATGAGATATACAATGTTTCTATTGTGAAAGGAAAAAAAATTAAAGCCTTCAAGTTTTCTTGAAGTCATTTTGCAAACTAGTCATGTATTGCAACTATTCCTCTCCTTTTATGCATATTTTGTAACGGAAATTTTATGCAGCTAATTATCTCATCCTGATAAAAAGATCATTTTTCATTACTTATGCTGTCAGATTATTTTTGACAGCATGTATTTTGATTTTTTAAAAAAATCTTTTAAATCTATTGTGTGGTAAAAACTATATGTTAGCTGTTAGACCTTGTTTGCAATTATGACATCTGCTCTGAAATTTGCATAAATATTTTTATCATATCTGTTTTTTTTACTTTTCAATCGGAAAAAGTGAAATTTTTTTAAAAAAAGTCTACACATAGTATTGTTTTTGTATCAGTTAATCACAATTAGGAAACAGCAGGTAATACAATTACTGCAAATAAATTTACATTTTTTCACTGCGGTTTCTTTTAATTAATTTTTTTTATTATAAATTTATATAAAAATCATGCTTGTTATAATTGTGCATTCTAATGAATGACATGCAGATATGGGTCAATAAAAATATATGATCAATTGTATTAAAATAATATTTGTCTCTCGAGTATATCAAACATTACATAAAATAAGCGATAAAAAATTTATTTTCCCTCTATGTTATAATGTTGTAAATTTAGCCTATTGCATGCAAATAACGACAATCACATGTTAAAAAGAAATCATGTGCTCTTTATTGAATTCAAAGCTGCCATTGTACTTGTTCTACTTGTAAAATATAGATAAAATTTCAATTTTGATAATTTGGTAAAGATGTTCAAATATTAAGATTGTTCTAAAAGTTTTTCGAAATTTAAAAAAAAATCGTATAATATACGTATATTTTCAAAATCAAGTGCGTTTTGTTTGCCTTTGTACGTAATTATCGTTGACAAAACGTTCTTTTTAAAAGGAAGTTTCTGTAAAAATCAAAAGTTGGCAACAGCGAAGTGCATGAACTGATTGACCGGAAACTCGTTATTACAGTTATCATATGACTTTTGACGTCGTGTGAATTTAGCCCAATGAATCCAAATATCACCTTTTTCGAACATTTATTTCATCCTTGTTCAGTAACACTTAATATTCCGTTTCTGAAAAAACGAAGATATAGTGTTACTTGTATTTTTGTTATATCCTTTTGTGAGTAAAATTAATGAAGTATTATTGATTAAACACGTATAGTACGTTCCTCTTTCTTTATTGCATAATCCTTTATATTAATTTCATGTTATCTTAATTGCTTCTTTTTTTACCTGTAGGCTTACATCGCCTGTTCATGGGGAGTGCATCATGTTGGCTTCGTGACCGTATGTTTCGGCGTGTGCGGGGCCCTGATGTCTCTGTTGGTAGGGCCTCTCGTCAAGTGCATCTCCCAGATGGCCGTCCTGTTTTTGGCTGCCATCGCTAACGTCGCCATCTGTATTGTCCTCTTTCTCTGGGAGCCCTCACCAGATTCCAAGACCATGTACTTTGTTATTGCCGGTGTCTGGGGAATGGGTGATGCCATCTGGTGGTCTCAAGTCACAGGTATTTATAATTACTTAACTAATGTAACTAGAGTAGGTTTTTAACTTTCATGTTTCGCTTAAAACTGCCATAACTGTTTACCAACAGTTTTAGCTGGCGATGTATCGAATGTTCCTTAAACATTTGCAATGAAACAGATTTCTAAAATTAAGTTGCCAAACATTACTTCATTATACTATTATGAAAAATAATGAATGATATATTTACAGTAAATTGTTTATGTGCAAATTAAGAAAGATGCAATATTTACTTTAATTTGTAATTTTCCATACATAAAGAAAAACACTAATCCAAGCTGTAGAATATTACCATCATCTAGTGCCGGTTTATTCATTGGGCGCTTGGGGCTGGCGTCCAGGGGCCCGGATAAGCTGAACTTAACTAGATTTTCTAAATATAAATTTCAATCCGTCAGTGACAAAGGGTCTATAGATCATTTGCGTCCAGGGCCCGACATGAGCTTAAACCGGGACTGCCATCATCGAATAATTTTGAAAGCTAAGATTCTGCTGAAGTATCGTATTGTGGAGTCATTCAAAACTCGTTACACTCTCTATGATTTGATATTTTTACTGTGCCATAACTTCTCCTAATTAAATAATTGATTAAAGAAACGAATATATGGAATTAATTATAGGAGTGTATGTATATGAAAGCAAAGATTTCTGAATTACCGAGTGAGAATAATGACTTCAGAGTTAATTTGTAATGTACCTATAACTTAGCCTTTAGCACCTATCACTTAGCCATAGCTATGTACTTTAACAGCTATCAATCAGTGAGAGTTATGTCCTCTGGCACTTATGACGTCATAGTTATGAGCTTTAACCAGGCTATCGCTAGGCTACTGCTGTATCAGCCGTATCATAGATACGGGGCTCCCCAACCTACAGTGGCCACAGCATGCAACATTTTGGCACTTTAAAATAAGCTTTATTTGTGTGATCATTTTTATTCATTTTCCAAAAAAGGCCCCCATAGAATTTTGATGCGCCAGTGACTTTGACACCTATCACTGACTAGTTTGTGTGTGCACGTCTGAATGTGAGAGCACTTCACTTCATATAAAATTTGCTTTCTCTATACACCTTTTTTGTGAAGGTAGTTACTTGTTAGTGTGTACTATGTATATTAAACAGTTGTATTAAGTTTATTGGATTAATATAAATTAAAAGGATTGCAACGGGCTATTCTTCATATATTTATTGTGCAACTTTTTCATAGTAATAATTAAAAATGGAAAAATCGATTTAAAAAAACTTTTAGAACAACGAATTTTTAGATTAATAGTTTGTTAAATAGCTTGATAAACAGCATTTTTGAATGAAAAGTCGTTTTATTTTACATATTTACAAGTCAACGCCAAATATTTAATAAGTTGAACATATTTTACAAACAAGCACTATTTCTGTTTCACACCATTATTAGGTTATTGTTTCCTTTCCGGTTTTCTTTAAGTCTGAGCTCTTTGTCTAAATATTTCACTGCAAACAAACTAATTTTGGAATTAATTTGCCTTGTATAACATATTTTTATTCTTGTCAAATTTAAATAATTGTTTTGCATCTAGATTGTTTTTTTTTTAAAATTGAATTCTCTCACCACATAAACATTTCATTGTTCTTTAAACGAAATATTTTGTATCACAACTGTAGTTTTAATTATCTTATTGTGGCTAAAATTGGGTTAAAATAAACTTTAAACTACTTATTAAAAGAAAAACTATGATCCGTTTTAAATTTGGCATATATTTTATATTCTTACTCGATAAGCTTTACAAAACATTTCCTTAATTTTTTCACTTGTATTCCATGAATGACTTGAAGACAGATGAACATTATACATTTAAAAAGTTAGTAAAGAACAAAGAAAGATTACAGGTGATGAAAAGTCAATATAAAAGAACAAAATCTTGTCCTTGAAAAAATAAAAGATACATTTGTCCTTTGGAAAGCACCTTCAGTAATAGCACGTTCCGTGGCCTTCACAAATCACGTGAAATAAAACTCGTTCTTTGTTGCTCAATAATAAAACGACTTTTAAATATTTCCGAATATTTTTTCTTCTATTTTATTGTATCGAGAACTGGTGGAACCAGTTTCAAATTGCTTGGAAGGGAGGTAGGATTACAGGTGCGTAATAAATATTCTCAGAAGGTGAGAGTTATTCTGTATTCCATTGACGGAGTGCAAGAATTAAATAAATTATGACTTTTCGTAGAAGTATGACGTTATGAAATACGCAATATACGTATGCGTTCATTTTTCATAAAATTTATTATTACACAATTTTCATCCTTGCTATTTTAACACTCTTATAAGCTTCACTTAGTAATTTTTGTAATTCAATTTTGCCAGCTTTTAAAATTCAGATTAATTCGAAAATTTTGCTCACTTGTCAAGGACAGATGGACAATACAACAATTTAATAATTATGTTCCATTGTCCTCAATCAGGATCATCAAGACTAACGATTTCCCATTTCAGATCCCATCTCGCATCTGGCGACGAACTCCAGATTTTGCGACTAAAAGATTAAGTTACAACTCAGTTCAATTAACTATAAAAGGGTGTTTTTTAGTTTTTTAAACTGTAATTTATTTGTCTTAACAAAGCAGTTGTTAATTATAGATTTATCAAAATGTTTTAACTACGAGTATCATATTTGCTCAGAATCAAGCCCAGAGAGTTCGGGCCGGTGCTAAGTTGTCGTGGCATATCTCCACAATTCCCCCCCCCCAAGAAATAGTTTTCGAAAGCAAAATAATATGTAATGCTATATATTTTGCAATTTGATTGCATTTCAGAAACTTAAATTGTGTTCTCAAATGAAAAATAATTATTTTTTTGAATACTATAGAAATTCATCAAATAGATTGCTTGAACAAAAATGACATTTCTGTTACCTTTTCAATTCGAAGTCTATCAACACAAACAGGAAAGGAGAATATTATAATTAAAAAATCAATACAAATTAAGGTATCCGACTACCCTAAAATTGTGAATTTTGCCTAAAATTGCCATTTTTTATGATTTT
>BMAO01019185.1:0-24452 GCA_019973975.1 Trichonephila clavata | reverse complement strand
AATCTAAATACATGAATTTATTCAATTCCTTGGAAATCTATGACAGATTACGTTCAAACACATGAAACTAAATATTTTCCAGCAATATCGAAATTATTTATCTTTATGACGGATTTTCAGGTAAAATATTATCAAAACAATATTTTTAGAATTTCTCTGCTTCAGCAATTGCATGAAATGATAGTTCATATTTCAAGAAATTTTACACAGAAACAATTTCTATACTTTTAAATTTAAATAAGAACTACAATGATAGAAATTATAATGAAATAGGGGATTCACACTGCCTTAAGGAGACAATGAAAAATATGCGCATGAATCTTTGAAAAAATAGTAATATTCCTAGGAAGAACATACATTGAGAAAGATCATGAGTTTCTAGCAATATCTCATTGAAAAGAATTCCCCATAGGGACAAATATTAAAATTTTCTCAGGAAACTTAAAAAGAAAACATTGTTTAGAACTAATACAAACTTTCAGACAAGGTACATACATACTAAATTGCTTCAGCAATAGCAAATTTGTGAATAAATCCTATCTCAGTGCACTTAAATCATACAATTAATGGTTGTAACACTACTTTTAAAAAGTAGAGCAACTTTTCCCCTTCCAGTAAATAAAAAAATATTTTATAAAAGAATGAAATAATTTTATTTTAGTGGAGAAAAATGCATTTCAAATGAAAAAGTTAAAATTTCAACATTGGATAATGCTGAAACAATATGTAAATGCCCGAAGGGCCAACAAACTGCTCTGTTCAATGCTTAGGGTAAAAGCACATAAATGTAAGTTCAAAGTCATAATAAGCATTATTTCCTACTAAAATCTGCAAGCTTCTAAGTATAAAAAGCCACCAATTTAAACAAAAGCAATATAGTAGCTATTTTCAAAAACAGAAATGACTCTCTCACACACAAATATATCTTAAAAGTGAAATTTAGCAAAAGAGCTCACACACCAGTTTTATATTTCAAATCCAAATATTTTCAATTTGCATTTTGTCCTTCCCTCTGTGAATAAAATTTAGGAATTGGACATTTAAAAATGAAATTTATAATGGAAAGTGAATTTATGATTAAGTTCAACATTTGAAATTTAAAGTTTATGCACATACAAAAATTAAATTGCAATTTTTATCAAACGAAAGAAGAATATGTTGCTCTTGAAAGAATATAATAATGTTCATTCTATATAGATTGCAGTAGCCCTTTCCTCAATCAATTTAAATACTTGTCTCAAAAATAATGATTTTAAAAATGCAATGTACTCAAGATAGAAATTGATGCTTATGCAACAGAAGGGGATATTAAAACTTTTTATTTATTTTTAATATGAAATCAAACCAAAACATCTGACTCTAAAAATATTCTTTAACTTTTCTCTAATGGCAATAGGTTATAATTTTATTCATCAAAACCGTTTGAGCAATGAATAAAGACAGAGGTATGACTTTACATAAGCAACACAATTAATGAATAATGTACATAGAAATATTTGTGCTCTTTTATCTTGACAGGTATCCAACAGTTTAAGAAAAAGAAGGCTAACTTTTTTCTAAAATAAAAAGGAGGCTATCTTTTACAAGTGCATATATAAGTTTTATAATGATTTAATTGTTTAGAATATGTAGTTGAAGTGGAAAAAAAACTATGTGTGGCTTCACTAAAACCAACCTTAATAAACAACTGCATCTGATTATAAAAATTCAAAATCACGAGCGGGTCTGCCTAAAACATTACACCTAGACAAAAGTTCTCTCACAAATAATTATCATTTGTTACAGAACTTATTCAAAAATAATACATTTGTACACACATACATATATTCCCTTTTACAATACTGCACTCATCAACCAGATATTTTTGATTCATTTAAATATTCAGTAACTGAAGAATATCAGATAATACATTTGAAGGTTTATTCCCTCACAGTATCAAATCATACAAAAAATTTTAGAAATCAAGCATTCTTAACACGCCAAAGAAATGTAAGGTTATTTTAAATTCAAAGGAAATATTTTTGTTTTGAAATTGAATAAAGGCTAACCTTTCAACATTACTACATTTATTCCACATATAACATGTGGTTATTTATTGTGGAGTAAATTAAAAACTTTGCAACTGTAAAAGTATTGTGCATTTAAAATTGTGTTCATCACATTTTCTTGCCAAATTTAAAACCAACAAAGCAGGTTGATGGTGATCACTTAAAAAATTTGAGGATAATTTTAGGTTAAAATCTCAGGATGTACCTAACATTTTCGGGGAAACAAAAAGGTTCCAGTTGCTTTGAACGCAAGCGACAATTTCGAGAGATGAGCACCAGTGAAGTTACAAACACTAGCTAAAAGCATTACAACTGCTATAACTGTAAATAAATATATGTGTGAGTAAATAGAGTGTTATTGAAAGTTTCTTCTAATGCAAAAATACTTCTTTTAGATAAAGTTATTAATGTAAATGAATATTCCAGCACAATTATATTGAAAAGATCAGTTAAACTGAAAAAGTAAAACAATTTTTACGATACTGTATTCAAATGCTAAATAATGGTTTAGAGATAAGCTTCAGATAAAAGTGAAAGATAGAAGTTGAAATTAGAATATATTTAAATTCAACAAAAACAGAGCATCATTTGGAATATGTGTTTCTTAGCCATATTTTTATACTCTTATAGACACTTTCTCTAAACAGACATGTATGTAAAATTTAGAGTAAAAGGCTTCAGCTTTTAGGAAAACAATACTTTTAAGAACTTTCAAAACTTAAATAAAAACAACAACAATTTTAGTTAGCTTCATACTGTATAACTACAGTGTGTGTGTGTGTTGAACTGGATTCCAAACACATTATCCCCACCTTCAAAAATTCTCCCATATACCTTTGATCCTAATAACTGTAAATAATAAAGCAATGATATGTCACATCTAAACACAAACTTCTGAGGAATCCTAAAATCATTTGCTCTCAATATTCCTGCTACTAGGTTAAACTCCTTTGAATACACACACATACATAATTAGATATATATAACCACCCTCTTTTCAATTAAATTATATTTTTTCTTCCTCCTGGTAGGGGGGGGGGGCAGTTTAAAACTAAAAATTTTTTTTTTTACTTATTCCATTCTAATTAATTCAATAATGCATGAAAACTTCATTTCATATACATTAAAAGTCCTTCTGAAAAAAAGAAATGCTTTACTAACTGTGTTTTTTTTAATATGCAGAGAAGCTTGTCAAAATATTAAAATTCTGAACACACCTACAAACCTTATAACTCAGCAAAGAGCTTCCTATTAATGTAGCAAATTATGAAGAAATAACAAGTCCTCAAAAACATCAGCTATATCTTTCACAACTGTTCAAAAACAGATCCCATTCTTTTTGTGCCTTACATTTATCAATTTTCAAATTGTCAATTCTGCCACTTATATCTTCTTAATTACTTTTTATAAATACTTATGTGTTTACAGTAATTCTCAAATGGAAACTTTACACATTCATTTTTTTTAAATGAATCAGAACACAGATGATAATTCAAGATATTCTTTTTACAGTTGAATAACTAATCCCTTTTTTTTACTTTTACTGAGGGAACGCATTATGTTTCTTTGTATTTTATGTTAATTATGAATGCTTTGTTGACAAGTTTAGTTTTTCACATCAAGTTATCAGTCTAAATGAAGGACAGAACACGCTTTTATACTGATTGGAATTTCAAAGTAAAAAATAAATTAAAAATGAAAGACACTTTTTAAGTTATAATTCTTACAACCAGGTTTTTAATACACTTTTCAATTGATATTTTGCTTATACTTCCCATCGTATTCTTTAGAACAATTTGATGAATGATATGACGGAAAAATTAGAAACAGGCATAACAAAAAATCTTTAAACTAGAGAAGGAAAACAATGTATATCAATAGAAATTTTTTGAGGAGAGAGAAATATAATCACATTTCATGATATATTTTATAGGAGTGTAATCAAAAACAAGGTGTATGATAATCAAGAATGCAGACCAAATTAAACACCAAAGCAGGTAATTCAAAATATGATTCAGAACAAGCATAAGGGGGAAAAAAACTGAAAACAAATAAAAATTTAACATACATGTTGAATTATTCCAGGTGTTTAATTAATAAGAGAATCATATTTAGATGTGTCTTTTCATAGGGTGAAATATTTCAACACATGGAGAGACAGTTATATATTTCACATTTTATTAATTTTGAAAAGGCCTGTTTTTAAAAATTCTCACAGCTTATTAAATTTCAATGGTATGCTAATGGGAATGTATAATACCTTTATTAATCAATGTAGTAATGAGTTTTAGAACATGTTGAGTAATGCTAGAAAGAAGAGACATAACTCAACAGAAATTATGGCTGTATTAAATGAAAATAAGATAAATTGAGAGACATAAAATATTTCATAAAAACCTGTCAGATGCATACAACTAGACATGATAAACTTTATGGAATTTCAGTTTTATCAAAAGATGAAAATTCTTAAATACAAAAGAAGAAATGTATGTCTTAACTTTTTCTTATACAACAGGAACAAATGTTTTGGATGAAACAAAAACTTCCCCAACGCTTAGCAAAGGACATTGTTGATGTAATGAATATTAACACATTCATTTGTTTTTAGGAGAACACTAAACAAATAAAGAAACTCAGTGCTATCAGTTTTCCTTTACACTATTTTTTTTATTGTCAATGTTTGATTTGTCACAGTAAAGCAAATTTCTAATATTAAAGAACAATTAAATACGTCAACTTCATCACAAATCTGTTTCTGATAAACTCAGAGTAATATTACATGAAAACTGTTAACACTGAACTGCTCAAGGAGATGGAAGGAGACATTGAAGGGCCATCAAAATCTATAGAAAACAAATACAGAAACAAAAAGGAAGATAGTATTTGAAATTGATTTAAAGAGTCTTTATAGAAATATGTACAACTGAATATCACATATATTTAAAGAAACCAAATCAAATATATAAAGAATTGTCACAATAATAATGCAATGTTTAAAAGAAATCTGTGCTTTTTTAATTTATAGAAATTTCACTAGTTACTGCATGTGCCAGTTTAACATTCTACAGACAGTATAATATCCTATTTAAATTATGATTCTGCAACTCAAATTTTACAAACTCTTTACTTCCTTTTCTTTCAACCGATAAGAATATAAATGACATTTCACGCGAAATCCTTTTAGGGTTCAAACACAAATGCCATATTTTTAAGCATTATCTAGAAAAAAATTATTATGATTGATTGATTGATACCATAAGTTAATTATAAAAAAGCATTGTTGCTAAGATCAATTAAGTTTTCTACCATCAAATTATCAATCCAAACCAAAACACACATTTTTATACTCCTTTGAATCTTAAAGCAAACAATAAAAACTACAAATAGAAGATGTTTCAAAATGGTATTTTTATTTACTCACACATAATTAAACAGTTCCAGTTGGAGTGAAAGAGTTTTTCAGGACTGGAAAGGTAGTAATTGTTCATCTACACCTCACATTTCCTCTGAGAAACGGTTGCAAAGCTAAAATGGAAACATTTTGGTGTGTTAAGTACAGGCTTGGAAAAATTTCATGTAATATGCATAAAGCAAGACAACTTTACTTTAGAGAATTTTTGGATATGCGAAATTTAAGACTTCGTGAACATACCAAAGTGCATATGATGGAGTACAAAGAATAAGAATACAAAAGGTTTAAACATCTTAAAGGTTAATCATTCTTTTTCCATATTTATAAATTGTAATTAAATAAAAAAATTTATAATTCAACCTTTTCACGTTAGAAATAGACAAAATGTTTTATGAAAAGATATAATATTGAAAAATAATAAGAATTTTCACGTATTTATAAACAAAAAAATAAAACCTTTAAATTTTAAGTTCATGTTTTCACATGAATATATTAATTAAATATTAGAATACACCACCTATCATCACATGAAGATCAGGTAAAACCCAAACCACACAATAATGTTTTTTATGAAAATGACTGAAGCATATAGCAAAATTCAACACCTCTTCTGAAATACTGTAAGGGCAAGCATGCAATTTCTCATGAAGTACTTTTATCCATCCTCTATTTTCCTTTGCAGGACACTAAACGTTTATCTTTCCAATTTTTTTTAAATAACTTTTAATTCAAAAAGAGTACAGTGATGTGATCAGAAATGCATGCTGCTTAAGTGGTATCAAATATCAGATCAAATTTCACCATATTTATTATTTCATCAGCTGTTCATTAAATTTTTTGGTTAATATTGGATGGTACATTAAACTATAAAAAGAGTCAAGAGAAAATCAGAAAAAATTACCATGTAACTTGTGCAAGGTTAAAATGAATATTCTGATCCAGGCCATCATAACTCAAATGAACTTTGAGATATGTCAACTCTTCTGCCAATTTCGAGTGTTTTAGTCACTTCAGAAAGTTGGGCTCAAGTTACTTCCAAAGAAGACAACCTAAAACAGACAGTAAATTTTATAAAGTAAAAAATATGTACAACTTACTAATATTAGATATCAAAGAACTAATAAATTTTGGAATATTTCAAAAAAATAAATAAATAAAAGGGCAGAGGGCCAAAAACATAAGATAAATAGGAACTGAATATAAAAAGTAATACTGTACAGCACAGTGGAAACAGACAAATCATAGAAAGGGAACAATTTTAAAATATTAATAATTCCTCTAGTGCAAATTGATGTTTAACAAACACAACTAACTACATGTATTTTTTTAAAGAAAATTTGAACAAAAAGAAACGCTGAATAGAAATAATTATTAAGTTGTTCAAAACGATTTAACACAAAATTTAAATAGTGTGGTCAGGAGATATAACTTACAAAATTTTCTCAACCATTCCCTTCTCTCATCTACTTTGCCGACAGAAACGCAAACTTAACTTTCAAAGACATCCACTGATTAATATGTAAGAAGTAATATTTCTGAAAACGGTCATGGTAAACTGACGAAACGAGTTTCGAAAGCATCACAAAAACTTGACACTTTTAAAACAAAAGCGAATTTCGACAACAAAGGACATTGTGTTGCCATATTTTAAAGACAAATTTACATTTCTTTTACCTGTGCGGTGCGAGAGAAATATATAGATACAGGAGAGAGAGAAACCTATCCTTTTTAATAGCTTTTAGCCCCATCAGGTTTTCTGTCCTCTTTTATGAAATTATAGCGCTAACACAAAACAGAATTACAAAAGTAACATGATAGATATAAAAAGTTATTTTTACTAACCACACAACTAAATCAGTATCAGAAGGAAAGTACAACTCAACTCAATCGCATTTAAATGGACGCGAAAGCAGAGAAATGTTAAAATTCTCGAATTTTGCTCGAAGGGCGATTTCCGTTTGCAAACCCTAAAAATTATAGTAATCAAAGCACGAATGACAAGTTTCACATAATTACGCTTTTAGAAACAATTAGCTGCATTCAATTAAAATTCTTTCAAAAAAATGGTACCTTTTTTTTAAACATGTTATAACTGTTTTTGAATCAATAGTTTCATGCTCAAGTCATATCGCAGGTTGGAAATTCGATTTCACCAATTGTTTGGCGCAATGAAGGTTCCTGTATGATCCATGATGCTGAGCTCAGAGCCGGTTTGTGCACTGGGCACCCAGAAAACCGGACTTCACCAGATTTTCTGGTTATAAATTTCGATCCTACAGTGCCAAGGGGGCCCTGTAGATCTTCTGCGCCCAGGGCCCGAAATGAGCTTAAATCGGCACTGGCTGAGCTATAAAACTTCTGTGAGAAAATCCGGTTTTTCATCTCTTTTTAATCGAACGAATGGAACACTTTAGGCATTTTTTTTAGAAATATGTAAATTATTTATAATACTTATAAGAATATGCTTTAAAATATTGATGTGGTCGCATTTCTTACCAAATCTGCACGAGCTATCGGATTTTTAATTAAAAAAATTCCATGAAATTTATATTTTTACTGATTCATTCATTTTGAAAATGATTAAAAAAAAAAAAAACACCACTGAATTATGTTTAAATAAACATATGCTGGTGAAAACTGTACATATATAATTTGTAGGCAGTCTGATGTTAAGCATGAAATATAAGGTAATTATGGATGTTTTTGTACTTTTAGCATAGAAACTCTAAAAATGGTTCATACTAATTTGTTGAATACCAGAAGACATCACCTCTCTACCGAAATACATGAAGCATGACATGCTAAAGGATGCTTCTACAGAGAAGGTTAAAAATCTGCTTTTAAACATCAGTCCAAGAATGTTTGTCACGTCACTTCATAATTAAAAGAGAAATGCTTGTTAGTATTTGCAGCTATCAGAAATACAGGACAATAAACACATAGCCTCTTGAGAAATATGATACAGTTAACTGAATCTTCATTCCCAGAATAATTTGAAACATACGCACAAATTTTACACTATCATAATGCATACACAAATATAAATGACTACAAAATGGCATACAAAATGACCTGGGAAATAGTAGGCATTTCAATTCAAAGAGAATAAAGGGTACAATAAGAGAAATACTTTAAAAAAAAAAAGAAAAATTGGGTTTTTTTTGGAAAAGGGAGAGAAGTAATTCTCTTTCAGTACACAAGTCAGCCTGCAGTTTATTTTAAACTGAAAGATGTCACACTAGCAGTGTGTTAACTTTTTTTGCATATCACTTAAATTTAATCTATGGAAAGCATATGTAAAACATAAAATCTGTCTATAACACTTTAATGTATTTGGTAATATATAATTCATGGCTTGGAATAGTATGCAGGATTTTACAATTATAGTTGCATTAATTTTGAATGTATAATGTCTGCACGAACTGAATATGTATATTACAGATGAATTTTTTCACATTTTTAACTTATCCTTCACATATTTTTTTTTTATTGGAAATGTAAGCACTATCCCAAATTTATTTAATCCATGTTCTCTTTTGAGCTGCATCAACAATATAATGCAAGTCAATTATAATTAGTGCCACAGAAAAGAAATCAATAACTTTTATTTTCTTCAATTTTTTTATTAAACAAAATACATATCTTAATAATAAGTATAATACAACTGAAGATTTATGCTGCTTTCCACCCAATTATATAACATTTCAAAAAACTAGATGAGAAATGACAAAAATAAATGAAATTTCACCAAATCACTGTCAAGAGCTTATTATAGAACTCATTCAGGAAGCTAAATTCATAAATATTATTTGATATAATACTTAGTGAATTTTGATATGGAATATTCTATAATCGCAGTAGGAAAATTAAATTATAAACACTTCTTTAAAAATAATTTCACATCAGAAATAATTTTAAACAACATTCGATATTATGGTAAATTTAGTGACTACAATAGTACACTGACTAGATAGATCTCAAAAAGTTTTGGCTCCATCTGTAAAGTTTCATAATTCGTAAAACTTACAGGATGAGAGAGAAAATAGGATAACATTTATAAATAGTTTTCATTTGTTATTATAGTAGCATTTATAGCTATTTCATTATATATATCAAGAACAAAAATTTCATCATTATAGCTGCTATAGATCTCTTTGGAACAATTCTAAATACATGAATTTATTCAATTCCTTGGAAATCTATGACAGATTACGTTCAAACACATGAAACTAAATATTTTCCAGCAATATCGAAATTATTTATCTTTATGACGGATTTTCAGGTAAAATATTATCGAAACAATATTTTTAGAATTTCTCTGTTTCAGCAATTGCATGAAATGATAGTTCATATTTCAAGAAATTTTACACAGAAACAATTTCTATACTTTTAAATTTAAATAAGAACTACAATGATAGAAATTATAATGAAATAGGGGATTCACACTGCCTTAAGGAGACAATGAAAAATATGCGCATGAATCTTTGAAAAAATAGTAATATTCCTAGGAAGAACATACATTGAGAAAGATCATGAGTTTCTAGCAATATCTCATTGAAAAGAATTCCCCATAGGGACAAATATTAAAATTTTCTCAGGAAACTTAAAAAAGAAAACATTGTTTAGAACTAATACAAACTTTCAGACAAGGTACATACATACTAAATTGCTTCAGCAATAGCAAAATTTGTGAATAAATCCTATCTCAGTGCACTTAAATCATACAATTAATGGTTGTAACACCTACTTTTAAAAGTAGAGCAACTTTTCCCCTTCCAGTAAATAAAAAATATTTATAAAAGAATGAAATAATTTTATTTTAGTGGAGAAAAATGCATTTCAAATGAAAAAGTTAAAATTTCAACATTGGATAATGCTGAAACAATATGTAAATGCCCGAAGGGCCAACAAACTGCTCTGTTCAATGCTTAGGGTAAAAAGCACATAAATGTAAGTTCAAAGTCATAATAAGCATTATTTCCTACTAAAATCTGCAAGCTTCTAAGTATAAAAAGCCACCAATTTAAACAAAAGCAATATAGTAGCTATTTTCAAAACAGAAATGACTCTCTCACACACAAATATATCTTAAAAGTGAAATTTAGCAAAAGAGCTCACACACCAGTTTTATATTTCAAATCCAAATATTTTCAATTTGCATTTTGTCCTTCCCTCTGTGAATAAAATTTAGGAATTGGACATTTAAAATGAAATTTATAATGGAAAGTGAATTTATGATTAAGTTCAACATTTGAAATTTAAAGTTTATGCACATACAAAAATTAAATTGCAATTTTTATCAAACGAAAGAAGAATATGTTGCTCTTGAAAGAATATAATAATGTTCATTCTATATAGATTGCAGTAGCCCTTTCCTCAATCAATTTAAATACTTGTCTCAAAAATAATGATTTTAAAATGCAATGTACTCAAGATAGAAATTGATGCTTATGCAACAGAAGGGGATATTAAAACTTTTTATTTATTTTTAATATGAAATCAAACCAAAACATCTGACTCTAAAAATATTCTTTAACTTTTCTCTAATGGCAATAGGTATAATTTTATTCACAAAACCGTTTGAGCAATGAATAAAGACAGAGGTATGACTTTACATAAGCAACACAATTAATGAATAATGTACATAGAAATATTTGTGCTCTTTTATCTTGACAGGTATCCAACAGTTTAAGAAAAAGAAGGCTAACTTTTTTCTAAAATAAAAAGGAGGATATCTTTTACAAGTGCATATATAAGTTTTATAATGATTTAATTGTTTAGAATATGTAGTTGAAGTGGAAAAAAAACTATGTGTGGCTTCACTAAAACCAACCTTAATAAACAACTGCATCTGATTATAAAAATTCAAAATCACGAGCGGGTCTGCCTAAAACATTACACCTAGACAAAAGTTCTCTCACAAATAATTATCATTTGTTACAGAACTTATTCAAAAATAATACATTTGTACACACATACATATATTCCCTTTTACAATACTGCACTCATCAACCAGATATTTTTGATTCATTTAAATATTCAGTAACTGAAGAATATCAGATAATACATTTGAAGGTTTATTCCCTCACAGTATCAAATCATACAAAAAAATTTAGAAATCAAGCATTCTTAACACGCCAAAGAAATGTAAGGTTATTTTAAATTCAAAGGAAATATTTTTGTTTTGAAATTGAATAAAGGCTAACCTTTCAACATTACTACATTTATTCCACATATAACATGTGGTTATTTATTGTGGAGTAAATTAAAAACTTTGCAACTGTAAAAGTATTGTGCATTTAAAATTGTGTTCATCACATTTTCTTGCCAAATTTAAAACCAACAAAGCAGGTTGATGGTGATCACTTAAAAAATTTGAGGATAATTTTAGGTTAAAATCTCAGGATGTACCTAACATTTTCGGGGAAACAAAAAGGTTCCAGTTGCTTTGAACGCAAGCGACAATTTCGAGAGATGAGCACCAGTGAAGTTACAAACACTAGCTAAAAGCATTACAACTGCCTATAACTGTAAATAAATATATGTGTGAGTAAATAGAGTGTTATTGAAAGTTTCTTCTAATGCAAAAATACTTCTTTTAGATAAAGTTATTAATGTAAATGAATATTCCAGCACAATTATATTGAAAAGATCAGTTAAACTGAAAAAGTAAAACAATTTTTACGATACTGTATTCAAATGCTAAATAATGGTTTAGAGATAAGCTTCAGATAAAAGTGAAAGATAGAAGTTGAAATTAGAATATATTTAAATTCAACAAAAACAGAGCATCATTTGGAATATGTGTTTCTTAGCCATATTTTTATACTCTTATAGACACTTTCTCTAAACAGACATGTATGTAAAATTTAGAGTAAAAGGCTTCAGCTTTTAGGAAAACAATACTTTTAAGAACTTTCAAAACTTAAATAAAAACAACAACAATTTTAGTTAGCTTCATACTGTATAACTACAGTGTGTGTGTGTGTTGAACTGGATTCCAAACACATTATCCCCACCTTCAAAAAATTCTCCCATATACCTTTGATCCTAATAACTGTAATTAATAAAGCAATGATATGTCACATCTAAACACAAACTTCTGAGGAATCCTAAAATCATTTGCTCTCAATATTCCTGCTACTAGGTTAAACTCCTTTGAATACACACACATACATAATTAGATATATATAACCACCCTCTTTTCAATTAAATTATATTTTTTCTTCCTCCTGGTAGGGGGGGGGGCAGTTTAAAACTAAAAAAATTTTTTTTTTACTCATTCCATTCTAATTAATTCAATAATGCATGAAAACTTCATTTTATATACATTAAAAGTCCTTCTGAAAAAAAGAAATGCTTTACTAACTGTGTTTTTTTTAATATGCAGAGAAGCTTGTCAAAATATTAAAATTCTGAACACACCTACAAACCTTATAACTCAGCAAAGAGCTTCCTATTAATGTAGCAAATTATGAAGAAATAACAAGTCCTCAAAAACATCAGCTATATCTTTCACAACTGTTCAAAAACAGATCCCATTCTTTTTGTGCCTTACATTTATCACTTTTCAAATTGTCAATTCTGCCACTTATATCTTCTTAATTACTTTTTATAAATACTTATGTGTTTACAGTAATTCTCAAATGGAAACTTTACACATTCATTTTTTTAAATGAATCAGAACACAGATGATAATTCAAGATATTCTTTTTACAGTTGAATAACTAATCCCTTTTTTTTACTTTTACTGAGGGAACGCATTATGTTTCTTTGCATTTTATGTTAATTATGAATGCTTTGTTAACAAGTTTAGTTTTTCACATCAAGTTATCAGTCTAAATGAAGGACAGAACATGCTTTTATACTGATTGGAATTTCAAAGTAAAAAATCAATTAAAAATGAAAGACACTTTTTAAGTTATAATTCTTACAACCAGGTTTTTAATACACTTTTCAATTGATATTTTGCTTATACTTCCCATCGTATTCTTTAGAACAATTTGATGAATGATATGACGGAAAAATTAGAAACAGGCATAACAAAAAATCTTTAAACTAGAGAAGGAAAACAATGTATATCAATAGAAATTTTTTGAGGAGAGAGAAATATAATCACATTTCATGATATATTTTATAGGAGTGTAATCAAAAACAAGGTGTATGATCCTCAAGAATGCAGACCAAATTAAACACCAAAGCAGGTAATTCAAAATATGATTCAGAACAAGTATAAGGGGGAAAAAAACTGAAAACAAATAAAAATTTAACATACATGTTGAATTATTCCAGGTGTTTAATTAATAAGAGAATCATATTTAGATGTGTCTTTTCATAGGGTGAAATATTTCAACACATGGAGAGACAGTTATATATTTCACATTTTATTAATTTTGAAAAGGCCTGTTTTTAAAAATTCTCACAGCTTATTAAATTTCAATGGTATGCTAATGGGAATGTATAATACCTTTATTAATCAATGTAGTAATGAGTTTTAGAACATGTTGAGTAATGCTAGAAAGAAGAGACATAACTCAACAAAAATTATGGCTGTATTAAATGAAAATAAGATAAATTGAGAGACATAAAATATTTCATAAAAACCTGTCAGATGCATACAACTAGACATGATAAACTTTATGGAATTTCAGTTTTATCAAAAGATGAAAATTCTTAAATACAAAAGAAGAAATGTATGTCTTAACTTTTTCTTATACAACAGGAACAAATGTTTTGGATGAAACAAAAACTTCCCCAACGCTTAGCATAGGACATTGTTGATGTAATGAATATTAACACATTCATTTGTTTTTAGGAGAACACTAAACAAATAAAGAAACTCAGTGCTATCAGTTTTCCTTTACACTATTTTTTTTATTGTCAATGTTTGATTTGTCACAGTAAAGCAAATTTCTAATATTAAAGAACAATTAAATACGTCAACTTCATCACAAATCTGTTTCTGATAAACTCAGAGTAATATTACATGAAAACTGTTAACACTGAACTGCTCAAGGAGATGGAAGGAGACATTGAAGGGCCATCAAAATCTATAGAAAACAAATACAGAAACAAAAAGGAAGATAGTATTTGAAATTGATTTAAAGAGTCTTTATAGAAATATGTACAACTGAATATCACATATATTTAAAGAAACCAAATCAAATATATAAAGAATTGTCACAATAATAATGCAATGTTTAAAAGAAATCTGTGCTTTTTTAATTTATAGAAATTTCACTAGTTACTGCATGTGCCAGTTTAACATTCTACAGACAGTATAATATCCTATTTAAATTATGATTCTGCAACTCAAATTTTACAAACTCTTTACTTCCTTTTCTTTCAACCGATAAGAATATAAATGACATTTCACGCGAAATCCTTTTAGGGTTCAAACACAAATGCCATATTTTTAAGCATTATCTAGAAAAAAATTATTATGATTGATTGATTGATACCATAAGTTAATTATAAAAAAGCATTGTTGCTAAGATCAATTAAGTTTTCTACCATCAAATTATCAATCCAAACCAAAACACACATTTTTATACTCCTTTGAATCTTAAAGCAAACAATAAAAACTACAAATAGAAGATGTTTCAAAATGGTATTTTTATTTACTCACACATAATTAAACAGTTCCAGTTGGAGTGAAAGAGTTTTTCAGGACTGGAAAGGTAGTAATTGTTCATCTGCACCTCACATTTCCTCTGAGAAACGGTTGCAAAGCTAAAATGGAAACATTTTGGTGTGTTAAGTACAGGCTTGGAAAAATTTCATGTAATATGCATAAAGCAAGACAACTTTACTTTAGAGAATTTTTGGATATGCGAAATTTAAGACTTCGTGAACATACCAAAGTGCATATGATGGAGTACAAAGAATAAGAATACAAAAGGTTTAAACATCTTAAAGGTTAATCATTCTTTTTCCATATTTATAAATTGTAATTAAATAAAAAAATTTATAATTCAACCTTTTCACGTTAGAAATAGACAAAATGTTTTATGAAAAGATATAATATTGAAAAATAATAAGAATTTTCACGTATTTATAAACAAAAAAATAAAACCTTTAAATTTTAAGTTCATGTTTTCACATGAATATATTAATTAAATATTAGAATACACCACCTATCATCACATGAAGATCAGGTAAAACCCAAACCACACAATAATGTTTTTTATGAAAATGACTGAAGCATATAGCAAAATTCAACACCTCTTCTGAAATACTGTAAGGGCAAGCATGCAATTTCTCATGAAGTACTTTTATCCATCCTCTATTTTCCTTTGCAGGACACTAAACGTTTATCTTTCCAATTTTTTTTAAATACCTTTTAATTCAAAAAGAGTACAGTGATGTGATCAGAAATGCATGCTGCTTAAGTGGTATCAAATATCAGATCAAATTTCACTATATTTATTATTTCATCAGCTGTTCATTAAATTTTTTGGTTAATATTGGATGGTACATTAAACTATAAAAAGAGTCAAGAGAAAATCAGAAAAAATTACCATGTAACTTGTGCAAGGTTAAAATGAATATTCTGATCCAGGCCATCATAACTCAAATGAACTTTGAGATATGTCAACTCTTCTGCCAATTTCGAGTGTTTTAGTCACTTCAGAAAGTTGGGCTCAAGTTACTTCCAAAGAAGACAACCTAAAACAGACAGTAAATTTTATAAAGTAAAAAATATGTACAACTTACTAATATTAGATATCAAAGAACTAAGAAATTTTGGAATATTTCAAAAAAATAAATAAATAAAAGGGCAGAGGACCAAAAACATAAGATAAATAGGAACTGAATATAAAAAGTAATACTGTACAGCACAGTCGAAACAGACAAATCATAGAAAGGAAACAATTTTAAAATATTAATAATTCCTCTAGTGCAAATTGATGTTTAACAAACACAACTAACTACATGTATTTTTTTAAAGAAAATTTGTACAAAAAGAAACGCTGAATAGAAATAATTATTAAGTTGTTCAAAACGATTTAACACAAAATTTAAATAGTGTGGTCAGGAGATACAACTTACAAAATTTTCTCAACCATTCCCTTCTCTCATCTACTTTGCCGACAGAAACGCAAACTTAACTTTCAAAGACATCCACTGATTAATATGTAAGAAGTAATATTTCTGAAAACGGTCATGGTAAACTGACGAAACGAGTTTCGAAAGCATCAGAATTAATCACAAAAACTTGACACTTTTAAAACAAAAGCGAATTTCGACAACAAAGGACATTGTGTTGCCATATTTTAAAGACAAATTTACATTTCTTTTACCTGTGCGGTGCGAGAGAAATATATAGATACAGGAAACCTATCCTTTTTAATAGCTTTTAGCCCCATCAGGTTTTCTCTCCTCTTTTATGAAATTATA
This sequence comes from Trichonephila clavata, assembly GCA_019973975.1. Lineage (NCBI taxonomy): Eukaryota > Metazoa > Arthropoda > Arachnida > Araneae > Nephilidae > Trichonephila > Trichonephila clavata. Next base: position 7,592 of record BMAO01019185.1, on the reverse strand, counting down.
GAGCTAACACAAAACAGAATTACAAAAGTAACATGATAGATATAAAAAGTTATTTTTACTAACCACACAACTAAATCAGTATCAGAAGGAAAGTACAACTCAACTCAATCGCATTTAAATGGACGCGAAAGCAGAGAAATGTTAAAATTCTCGAATTTTGCTCGAAGAGCGATTTCCGTTTGCAAACCCTAAAAATTATAGTAATCAAAGCACGAATGACAAGTTTCACATAATTACGCTTTTAGAAACAATTAGCTGCATTCAATTAAAATTCTTTCAAAAAAATGGTACCTTTTTTTTAAACATGTTATAACTGTTTTTGAATCAATAGTTTCATGCTCAAGTCATATCGCAGGTTGGAAATTCGATTTCACCAATTGTTTGGCGCAATGAAGGTTCCTGCATGATCCATGATGCTGAGCTCAGAGCCGGTTTGTGCACTGGGCACCCAGAAAACCGGACTTCACCAGATTTTCTGGTTATAAATTTCGATCCTACAGTGCCAAGGGGGCCCTGTAGATCTTCTGCGCCCAGGGCCCGAAATGAGCTTAAATCGGCACTGGCTGAGCTATAAAACTTCTGTGAGAAAATCCGGTTTTTCATCTCTTTTTAATCGAACGAATGGAACACTTTAGGCATTTTTTTTAGAAATATGTAAATTATTTATAATACTTATAAGAATATGCTTTAAAATATTGATGTGGTCGCATTTCTTACCAAATCTGCACGAGCTATCGGATTTTTAATTAAAAAAATTCCATGAAATTTATATTTTTACTGATTCATTCATTTTGAAAATGATTTAAAAAAAAAAAAAAAAAACACCACTGAATTATGTTTAAATAAACATATGCTGTTGAAAACTGTACATATATAATTTGTAGGCAGTCTGATGTTAAGCATGAAATATAAGGTAATTATGGATGTTTTTGTACTTTTAGCATAGAAACTCTAAAAATGGTTCATACTAATTTGTTGAATACCAGAAGACATCACCTCTCTACCGAAATACATGAAGCATGACATGCTAAAGGATGCTTCTACAGAGAAGGTTAAAAATCTGCTTTTAAACATCAGTCCAAGAATGTTTGTCACGTCACTTCATAATTAAAAGAGAAATGCTTGTTAGTATTTGCAGCTATCAGAAATACAGGACAATAAACACATAGCCTCTTGAGAAATATGATACAGTTAACTGAATCTTCATTCCCAGAATAATTTGAAACATACGCACAAATTTTACACTATCATAATGCATACACAAATATAAATGACTACAAAATGGCATACAAAATGACCTGGGAAATAGTAGGCATTTCAATTCAAAGAGAATAAAGGGTACAATAAGAGAAATACTTTAAAAAAAAAAGAAAAATTGGGTTTTTTTTGGAAAAGGGAGAGAAGTAATTCTCTTTCAGTACACAAGTCAGCCTGCAGTTTATTTTAAACTGAAAGATGTCACACTAGCAGTGTGTTAACTTTTTTTGCATATCACTTAAATTTAATCTATGGAAAGCATATGTAAAACATAAAATCTGTCTATAACACTTTAATGTATTTGGTAATATATAATTCATGGCTTGGAATAGTATGCAGGATTTTACAATTATAGTTGCATTAATTTTGAATGCATAATGTCTGCACGAACTGAATATGTATATTACAGATGAATTTTTTCACATTTTTAACTTATCCTTCACATATTTTTTTTTTATTGGAAATGTAAGCACTATCCCAAATTTATTTAATCCATGTTCTCTTTTGAGCTGCATCAACAATATAATGCAAGTCAATTATAATTAGTGCCACAGAAAAGAAATCAATAACTTTTATTTTCTTCAATTTTTTTATTAAACAAAATACATATCTTAATAATAAGTATAATACAACTGAAGATTTATGCTGCTTTCCACCCAATTATATAACATTTCAAAAAACTAGATGAGAAATGACAAAAATAAATGAAATTTCACCAAATCACTGTCAAGAGCTTATTATAGAACTCATTCAGGAAGCTAAATTCATAAATATTATTTGATATAATACTTAGTGAATTTTGATATGGAATATTCTATAATCGCAGTAGGAAAATTAAATTATAAACACTTCTTTAAAAATAATTTCACATCAGAAATAATTTTAAACAACATTCGATATTATGGTAAATTTAGTGACTACAATAGTACACTGACTAGATAGATCTCAAAAAGTTTTGGCTCCATCTGTAAAGTTTCATAATTCGTAAAACTTACAGGATGAGAGAGAAAATAGGATAACATTTATAAATAGTTTTCATTGGTTATTATAGTAGCATTTATTGCTATTTCATTATATATATCAAGAAGAACAAAAATTTCATCATTATAGCTGCTTTAGATCTCTTTGGAACAACTCTAAATACATGAATTTATTCAATTCCTTGGAAATCTATGACAGATTACGTTCAAACACATGAAACTAAATATTTTCCAGCAATATCGAAATTATTTATCTTTATGACGGATTTTCAGGTAAAATATTATCAAAACAATATTTTTAGAATTTCTCTGCTTCAGCAATTGCATGAAATGATAGTTCATATTTCAAGAAATTTTACACAGAAACAATTTCTATACTTTTAAATTTAAATAAGAACTACAATGATAGAAATTATAATGAAATAGGGGATTCACACTGCCTTAAGGAGACAATGAAAAATATGCGCATGCATCTTTGAAAAAATAGTAATATTCCTAGGAAGAACATACATTGAGAAAGATCATGAGTTTCTAGCAATATCTCATTGAAAAGAATTCCCCATAGGGACAAATATTAAAATTTTCTCAGGAAACTTAAAAAAGAAAACATTGTTTAGAACTAATACAAACTTTCAGACAAGGTATATACATACTAAATTGCTTCAGCAATAGCAAAATTTGTGAATAAATCCTATCTCAGTGCACTTAAATCATACAATTAATGGTTGTAACACCTACTTTTAAAAGTAGAGCAACTTTTCCCCTTCCAGTAAATAAAAAATATTTATAAAAGAATGAAATAATTTTATTTTAGTGGAGAAAAATGCATTTCAAATGAAAAAGTTAAAATTTCAACATTGGATAATGCTGAAACAATATGTAAATGCCCGAAGGGCCAACAAACTGCTCTGTTCAATGCTTAGGGTAAAAAGCACATAAATGTAAGTTCAAAGTCATAATAAGCATTATTTCCTACTAAAATCTGCAAGCTTCTAAGTATAAAAAGCCACCAATTTAAACAAAAGCAATATAGTAGCTATTTTCAAAACAGAAATGACTCTCTCACACACAAATATATCTTAAAAGTGAAATTTAGCAAAAGAGCTCACACACCAGTTTTATATTTCAAATCCAAATATTTTCAATTTGCATTTTGTCCTTCCCTCTGTGAATAAAATTTAGGAATTGGACATTTAAAATGAAATTTATAATGGAAAGTGAATTTATGATTAAGTTCAACATTTGAAATTTAAAGTTTATGCACATACAAAAATTAAATTGCAATTTTTATCAAACGAAAGAAGAATATGTTGCTCTTGAAAGAATATAATAATGTTCATTCTATATAGATTGCAGTAGCCCTTTCCTCAATCAATTTAAATACTTGTCTCAAAAATAATGATTTTAAAATGCAATGTACTCAAGATAGAAATTGATGCTTATGCAACAGAAGGGGATATTAAAACTTTTTATTTATTTTTAATATGAAATCAAACCAAAACATCTGACTCTAAAAATATTCTTTAACTTTTCTCTAATGGCAATAGGTATAATTTTATTCACAAAACCGTTTGAGCAATGAATAAAGACAGAGGTATGACTTTACATAAGCAACACAATTAATGAATAATGTACATAGAAATATTTGTGCTCTTTTATCTTGACAGGTATCCAACAGTTTAAGAAAAAGAAGGCTAACTTTTTTCTAAAATAAAAAGGAGGATATCTTTTACAAGTGCATATATAAGTTTTATAATGATTTAATTGTTTAGAATATGTAGTTGAAGTGGAAAAAAAACTATGTGTGGCTTCACTAAAACCAACCTTAATAAACAACTGCATCTGATTATAAAAATTCAAAATCACGAGCGGGTCTGCCTAAAACATTACACCTAGACAAAAGTTCTCTCACAAATAATTATCATTTGTTACAGAACTTATTCAAAAATAATACATTTGTACACACATACATATATTCCCTTTTACAATACTGCACTCATCAACCAGATATTTTTGATTCATTTAAATATTCAGTAACTGAAGAATATCAGATAATACATTTGAAGGTTTATTCCCTCACAGTATCAAATCATACAAAAAAATTTAGAAATCAAGCATTCTTAACACGCCAAAGAAATGTAAGGTTATTTTAAATTCAAAGGAAATATTTTTGTTTTGAAATTGAATAAAGGCTAACCTTTCAACATTACTACATTTATTCCACATATAACATGTGGTTATTTATTGTGGAGTAAATTAAAAACTTTGCAACTGTAAAAGTATTGTGCATTTAAAATTGTGTTCATCACATTTTCTTGCCAAATTTAAAACCAACAAAGCAGGTTGATGGTGATCACTTAAAAAATTTGAGGATAATTTTAGGTTAAAATCTCAGGATGTACCTAACATTTTCGGGGAAACAAAAAGGTTCCAGTTGCTTTGAACGCAAGCGACAATTTCGAGAGATGAGCACCAGTGAAGTTACAAACACTAGCTAAAAGCATTACAACTGCCTATAACTGTAAATAAATATATGTGTGAGTAAATAGAGTGTTATTGAAAGTTTCTTCTAATGCAAAAATACTTCTTTTAGATAAAGTTATTAATGTAAATGAATATTCCAGCACAATTATATTGAAAAGATCAGTTAAACTGAAAAAGTAAAACAATTTTTACGATACTGTATTCAAATGCTAAATAATGGTTTAGAGATAAGCTTCAGATAAAAGTGAAAGATAGAAGTTGAAATTAGAATATATTTAAATTCAACAAAAACAGAGCATCATTTGGAATATGTGTTTCTTAGCCATATTTTTATACTCTTATAGACACTTTCTCTAAACAGACATGTATGTAAAATTTAGAGTAAAAGGCTTCAGCTTTTAGGAAAACAATACTTTTAAGAACTTTCAAAACTTAAATAAAAACAACAACAATTTTAGTTAGCTTCATACTGTATAACTACAGTGTGTGTGTGTGTTGGACTGGATTCCAAACACATTATCCCCACCTTCAAAAAATTCTCCCATATACCTTTGATCCTAATAACTGTAATTAATAAAGCAATGATATGTCACATCTAAACACAAACTTCTGAGGAATCCTAAAATCATTTGCTCTCAATATTCCTGCTACTAGGTTAAACTCCTTTGAATACACACACATACATAATTAGATATATATAACCACCCTCTTTTCAATTAAATTATATTTTTTCTTCCTCCTGGTAGGGGGGGGGGCAGTTTAAAACTAAAAAAATTTTTTTTTACTCATTCCATTCTAATTAATTCAATAATGCATGAAAACTTCATTTTATATACATTAAAAGTCCTTCTGAAAAAAAGAAATGCTTTACTAACTGTGTTTTTTTTAATATGCAGAGAAGCTTGTCAAAATATTAAAATTCTGAACACACCTACAAACCTTATAACTCAGCAAAGAGCTTCCTATTAATGTAGCAAATTATGAAGAAATAACAAGTCCTCAAAACATCAGCTATATCTTTCACAACTGTTCAAAAACAGATCCCATTCTTTTTGTGCCTTACATTTATCAATTTTCAAATTGTCAATTCTGCCACTTATATCTTCTTAATTACTTTTTATAAATACTTATGTGTTTACAGTAATTCTCAAATGGAAACTTTACACATTCATTTTTTTAAATGAATCAGAACACAGATGATAATTCAAGATATTCTTTTTACAGTTGAATAACTAATCCCTTTTTTTTTACTTTTACTGAGGGAACGCATTATGTTTCTTTGCATTTTATGTTAATTATGAATGCTTTGTTGACAAGTTTAGTTTTTCACATCAAGTTATCAGTCTAAATGAAGGACAGAACACGCTTTTATACTGATTGGAATTTCAAAGTAAAAAATAAATTAAAAATGAAAGACACTTTTTAAGTTATAATTCTTACAACCAGGTTTTTAATACACTTTTCAATTGATATTTTGCTTATACTTCCCATCGTATTCTTTAGAACAATTTGATGAATGATATGACGGAAAAATTAGAAACAGGCATAACAAAAAATCTTTAAACTAGAGAAGGAAAACAATGTATATCAATAGAAATTTTTTGAGGAGAGAGAAATATAATCACATTTCATGATATATTTTATAGGAGTGTAATCAAACAAGGTGTATGATAATCAAGAATGCAGACCAAATTAAACACCAAAGCAGGTAATTCAAAATATGATTCAGAACAAGTATAAGGGGGAAAAAAACTGAAAACAAATAAAAATTTAACATACATGTTGAATCATTCCAGGTGTTTAATTAATAAGAGAATCATATTTAGATGTGTCTTTTCATAGGGTGAAATATTTCAACACATGGAGAGACAGTTATATATTTCACATTTTATTAATTTTGAAAAGGCCTGTTTTTAAAAATTCTCACAGCTTATTAAATTTCAATGGTATGCTAATGGGAATGTATAATACCTTTATTAATCAATGTAGTAATGAGTTTTAGAACATGTTGAGTAATGCTAGAAAGAAGAGACATAACTCAACAGAAATTATGGCTGTATTAAATGAAAATAAGATAAATTGAGAGACATAAAATATTTCATAAAAACCAGTCAGATGCATACAACTAGACATGATAAACTTTATGGAATTTCAGTTTTATCAAAAGATGAAAATTCTTAAATACAAAAGAAGAAATGTATGTCTTAACTTTTTCTTATACAACGGAACAAATGTTTTGGATGAAACAAAAACTTCCCCAACGCTTAGCATAGGACATTGTTGATGTAATGAATATTAACACATTCATTTGTTTTTAGGAGAACACTAAACAAATAAAGAAACTCAGTGCTATCAGTTTTCCTTTACACTATTTTTTTATTGTCAATGTTTGATTTGTCAAGTAAAGCAAATTTCTAATATTAAAGAACAATTAAATACGTCAACTTCATCACAAATCTGTTTCTGATAAACTCAGAGTAATATTACATGAAAACTGTTAACACTGAACTGCTCAAGGAGATGGAAGGAGACATTGAAGGGCCACAAAATCTATAGAAAACAAATACAGAAACAAAAAGGAAGATAGTATTTGAAATTGATTTAAAGAGTCTTTATAGAAATATGTACAACTGAATATCACATATATTTAAAGAAACCAAATCAAATATATAAAGAATTGTCACAATAATAATGCAATGTTTAAAAGAAATCTGTGCTTTTTTAATTTATAGAAATTTCACTAGTTACTGCATGTGCCAGTTTAACATTCTACAGACAGTATAATATCCTATTTAAATTATGATTCTGCAACTCAAATTTTACAAACTCTTTACTTCCTTTTCTTTCAACCGATAAGAATATAATGACATT